>AZIM01004245.1:81306-93386 GCA_000516915.1 Ophiophagus hannah | reverse complement strand
TCAACACTGTCCAACTATTTACAAAGCCTGCNNTACTATTACTATTAACCTTCTCATTACTCCTTATCAACCATCCCCTCCCATTTGTGACTTTATGACTGTAACTTTGTCACTTGTATCCTTACAATGTTTCGTAGTATGATTTGATTGCTTATTGTAGCCTATGACTATTATTAAGTGTTGTACCTNTGGCCAATAAAGAATTCTATTCTATCTTCAGAAAAAAGGACTTAATTTCACAGTAGGGGAGTACTAATATAGGAGGTAAGATTTCCAGCCAGAGAATGCAGAGCCATTTTTTAAAATCTTCCTTTTCATAATCCCGGGCTTCCTCTTTCTAACTTGATATAGTGCTTTGACAAGCATATCATGCTCCGAAGAAGTTCTAGCAGCTATTGTGGGAGAAGCAACTTTGCAGCAGGAGAATTCTATCAACTCCTAATCAACTACTCTCTTTTTATTATGCTGAGGATGGGTTTAGGGAAGTCCTCGACTTTTAGTGACTTCATTTCATTTAGTGACTGTTCAAAGTTACAACAGCACTGAGAAAAATGCTGGGCAACTGACTCATATTTATGACAGCAGCAGTGTCCCCAGGGGGGTCATGTGATCAACTTTTGAGACCTGACAAGCAAAGTCAGTGGGGAAGCCAGGTTCACTTAACAACTGCAGTGTTTCATTTAACAACTGTGACAAGAAGGGGCATAAAATAGGGAAAATTCACTTAACAAATGTCTCAGCAACAGAAATGTTCGGCTCAATGATGGTCAAGGACTACCTGTACTTTTAAGAAGCAAAACATTTGACCAAATCCAGCATTCCACTTTGAATCCAGATTTAATTACAGTGTACTTAATGCAGATCCATTGATATCAATAGGACCTAAGCTAGTCATAACAAAATCCAGTATCACCAGTTTCAGTAGATCTCCTCTAAGTAAGTTCAACCCTTACCCATCCACCCTTTTGTCTCCCAATAGCCATCGCTTAGATCAGGCGTTGGAAACCTACAGTCCATGGACTATACATGGACACCACTGGAAAGCACCCTAAAAGAAATATATCCACTTGTCTGTGTGAGAAAGGGCATAATGCTACTTTTGTAAGTGCTCACTGCCATGTTGGCAACAGATTAACCACTTGCTTCTGCACATACAGAGTAACATCCTCTATCCCATGCTAGTGAAAGTGAGTGATCCATGAAGCAAAAAAGGAAGAAAAAAATGGCAGTGGTGGAAGCATGGTCAAAGCTGTTATCCCTGATTAGATTTAGGCACATAGTGCTTGGGTTTGTACACTCACAATGATGTTTGGCTGATTTTGGCTTATAGATTGTGTGAGCCCAGTCTTTATATAAACCATACTTTATTGTTGTATATTATATGTGAATCCAGCCATTGAGACTTGTACAACAAACCAAGAGTAAAACAACTGTGGGCTTAGTGTGTATATAATCCAAAGCATTACTTTGATCCATATACCATAGATTGGACCTCTAGATTCAACTGCTAATGAACTCTACTACAAACCAATAGGAACCATTTGTTGCTTTTTGAGAACAAAAAATGTAAGTACAAGCTAAGCCACTATTTTCAGTGTCTCTGCAGAGTTCAAAGATTTCTCTTTTGTTTAGAAAAGATTTACCATGAGAGTGCAGACTTAACACGTATTTTTGCTCTGAAGTCATATTCAAATCTGCTCAAATGAGGTCAAAAAACTTGAAACTTGTGACACAACACAATAATAGCAATAAATATAATAAAGCTGTCCATGGAAAATGTGCATATTTTTTGAAGTTTATGCCACCCACACTTCTTCAGACATCTTATTCTTGGTATTTTTTCTTTTCTTTTTCTATACACATCAAAGCATATTCTTGCCAAAAATCATATTTTTGTTTTTAATAGAGTGTCTGTACTGGAGACAGTCAAATTGAATAGCTTCCCAAATATTTATCTAAACTATGAACTAGATCGGGTGTCTTCCATGGCCTAGATCCAAGAATATCTTGCATACACCTTTCTCCCCCATCTATATACTTAGCATTTTCCAACATAAGTAAAAATCAACAATTTATAACAAAGGCAAAGAATTAAAATCCCCCTTAGTCACTGCAACTGGTTGCCAATTAAACACTGGAGCTAACAGGGCATTGTTTGTCTACATCTTGCTATGTTTTAAGAGAAATGTATAAGCATACAGCTTGCTTTAGGTCATTTTCCCATTTTCACAAAAAATAAACTCTCTGGGGGAAAAAAGAAGGTAGTAAGGTGTGGGTCTGTGTGAGAGTGTAAAATACTATTTTTAAAAGGAAAAAATATGTGTATGCATGCAAGCACACCAGAAGTTCAAAGCTAGCTTTGATTCTTTGAAGCAACCATCAGAACTCATGAAGACAGAATCTTTTAATGTAATCTATGATGAAAAGGGATTTTTTTTAATTTTAATTTTTGTAAAGCCTTGGTAATGCTATATTCATTTCTTTTAAAAGAGCCAGAAGTTTTAACTAGTATTTCCTGCCCTTGTTTATGAACAGCATTCTACTGGGATTGGCAGCCAGTAAGACTAATGTCATCTGACACCCTTGAACAGGAACCGAGAACTGCTTGGAATGGAGCAGGATTATGTGGGTGGATGGAAAAACTACTTGGGGGCTAAATGTTGCTCATCATGCTTTTTCTCTTGTTAAGCAGATACTCAATGTATGCTTTAATATTTGTGAGAGAGAAAAAATCCTCCCTAATATGAATGTTTATAGAAATAAGAAGTATAGACATCATCAACATTAAGGTAGCTGCCCAGAGTGGTTAGATGGGTAGCAAATACATTTAATAAATAATAAATAAATAGGGTAAGGAACCACAGAATCCAATCTTTTCATGTCCCATGCATATATTTCAGGAAAAGGCAAGCCTGAACAAACATAGATTGAAAATCCATGCCACAATTTGCCAGGTATGCTTTTTGGAACCAATGAGATCATTTAAAAGTGTGCCTTTGGTGATCCTTGAGCTACAAAGGAGCTTTAAGTGGCAAACAAAGCAGTCTGGTTGATCTGCCCAGCCAGCTACTTGGGCCATTGTGATATACTGTAGTTATAACTCAGTAAGGTCCTGATGCAGGTCCAACCAGATATAGGAAGGGAAGCAAGAAACCCATCAGAAGAGCAAGAACTCAACAATCATCCGATCCTTTCAATATCTACAGTGACAGCACAAACATCTATTTTGGAAGACCACAGATGGTCTTTGACTTACACTTTGCTTGCTTAGTGGCTTGTTCAAAGTTCCAATGACCCCCCAAAAGGTACTTATGATCCATATTCAAAATTTTAACAGCTTATCCCTCACACACATACATGATCACATTTTGGATGCTTGACAACTGGTCTATCAGACAACAAGTAAGCACTCTTTTGACTAACTCACATATACACAGGGGACATACTTGCTAGGGGGCAATCGGGAGCTTCCAAGATTTGCTGGCACCAGACATGTGCAGGGAAAGGAGTCTTTTTGGAGATGGAAAATGGTATCATAACAATGTTTTCACAATGACAGATCTTGGATGAGAGACACAGAAAAGAATCTCTGTTGCTTCTCCTTTCCCATGATTCATGGAGCTGCATGTTACTTGCCACAACAGGGTCCAGGATAAAACTTTGAGGAGGAGGAGCTCCTGGGCCCTTTCGGCTCTCAGATATCTGGTCCCCTTTGCTTTGCTAGTCAGCCTTTTGCAAACTGCAGCCCTGCAGACACAGTGAACTGCAACTCCCATTGTTTCTACCTACCTGTATCAGATGGGTAGTACACATTCCTAGTTGGAAAAGCAGAGCAGAGCTGAGCTGAGCTGCTAAAGAATCCCAAAGTAGTGCACTCCTCAGGATCAGAAGAGAAGCATAAGCCTCAGCCTTTGCAGGCCAACCTCTTTAAGAAAAAGGCTGCCTTTCTATGCCTGCACAGGTGCCAAAAGGAAGAGGGGAAGATTGGAGGTTGAACAAAGTCCATTATTCTCTGACAGCCTTCTTCAATCTTTTAATCATCACTTCTGCTGGCAAAGTTGTTCTGCCAAATAGGAGATACTGGCAGAACATTCTACAATGCTAAAGATCTACCCCAAATCTTAAGCTACCTAAGCCAAAGTAGCTGGAATACAACATGATCCTTGTTCCTCCTTTTCCATGTTTTTTCACTAGCATATTGTATGTGCATATATCTTTCATTCCTATAAGATAAAAGAAGAAAGTGATGTTATAATTCAACAACCTGAAAACAAGTGGTGGTAATCAAATGCCTGCATCAAGGGTAAGCTACTGGGGTGGTCTAGATGTTTGGGGTGATAACTGCCCCAAATCCTTCCCATGCCTCTGTTTTAAGGATTTGTAGTGCAAAGATGCTGGAGTGCTCATGTCCAGAATAATCTCTCTCCACGTTTAAAGAAGTAATTTCCACGATAATGCTGTTATCACACCCTATTGCCAGGGTCCCTATTCTGATGTTCTTAACAGGAATTAGATTGGAACACTCAAAACACAAATCATCATGAATGCCATAGGAGATTCATCAGCTAGAGGCAGCAACACTGAAGTATTTTCCTACATTGATACAATGAACTCCTGAGAGCCAAAACTGAAGATAATAAATTCACATTAAAAGTAAATGAAATAACTTGATTCTGGAACAGAGCAACATTTTTACCATTCCACATCGGTTGCCTGTGTGAGTTGCACAAAATGAGCTAGAAGGCCTCAAATCTGATTTAAGATGAACTACTGATCCTTTAAACTTTAACTTCTAAGATTCTGGAGATAGCAATCTTGTTAGACAGCAACCAACCCAAGCAGAAGAAGGCCTCAAGCAGAGTAGTATGGACTCATTACGTAAATACAAGAGAGCAAGATCTGACACATACACACACACATCCTTTGAGTCTTACCTAATTTTTCCCAGGTGAAAGCTGCCAGTCTGGGGAGATTCCTGTGGAACAGGCATAAAACATAGCTAATTTAAACTCTACATGTGTGGGTCTGGTTGTTTGTGCCTTACAAGCCTAATGGATTGCAATATACAAGTCACAGTCCTGTTTTAGTGGTACTGGCTGACATATTCTATGCATGTAAAATAGTATGCCCAAAGGCAGTGGTGGGATTCAAAAATTTTTACTATTGGTTCTATGGGCGTGGCTTGGTGTGCGTGGCAGGGGAAGGAAACTGCAAAATCTCCATTCCCTCCCCACTCCTGGGGGAAGGTTACTGCAAATCCCATTCCCTCCCCACCCCACTAACCTGCTTTCAAGCTCCATTCTCCTGTGCAGGGCAACAAAAGAAGACCCAGCCAATCAGGTGGGACTTGGGAGGCAGAGAATAGATGGGGGTGGGGCCAGTCATTTGCCAGTTCTCCAAACTACTCAAAATTTTTGCTACCTGTTTTCCAGAACTGGTCAGAACCTGCTGAATACCACCTCTGCCCATGCATATGATAGCCCTGAATGGGAGGACAGCAGAGACAGAAGGCCTGTGACATCCATAATACTGTAGCAGAGTTCTCAGCAGAGTCTTCCTCCACACTTGCCCCTTGAGCAAAGAACACCTGAATAAGGCTAGTGGGCTTCTGGGTCAGTGAAGGGCTATTTGTTTCCTATTGTCCATCCCCAAGTGTTGAGATTCCAAGCAGGAATGTTTGGATGTTGTTCTCTTGAGACTCCCCTACAAAGAAATGAGTGTTTGAGCTTTCCCGGTCACCGCTGAAAGGCCTTTTGTTAAACTTTCTAAAACCAGAAAGAGAGCTATTCCCCTCCTTTCTCAAGGTTGTGACTCAACTCTTCCCAACTCTCAGGGCACATGTCATTGTTTTCTCAAGATAGTTGGGGCCACAATTGCAACATATATTGGAGCATTCAGAACTCCAGTACATGCAAGCAGGTCAAGAAAGCCATTAAAGCACTGCTGCTCCTTGGAAGGATTGCACTGAAAATCACCTGTCCTTTCTGTCTTTTGAGGTCCCCATTTAGTATAAATGGAAACATTCCTCCCTTGCAGCCCCAAAGGCTAAATTTTTGTGATGCAGAAATGTCTACTGAATTTATATGTATTTTTCATGGAAGAGATGGTAAATAAAGTCAGTTGCTAAATATGCAAATGAATGAACACTTGCAGAACTCAGCTTTGAGGAATTTTTACTCGCAACATACTTCACTCCTGAATCTTTCATTTATTTATATTTAATTCATTTTATAAGAGCGGCTTTGTTGTTGTTGTATGCTTCTCTTTTCAGTGAAATGTCTTCTAAAATGCCTTTTAGAAGGACCTGCCCAAGCAGGTCAGGGTTAGGATAGATTTTGGGAGATTCCCAGCTTGCTTTTCAGCACATTTTGCCAATTGGGTTTTTTCTTCCAGTTTAAAATAGGACAATAATGAACTGGAGCAAAGTAAGTCCTATGAGGAACTATTTAAAAACTAGGTATGTTTAGCTTGCAGAAGAGAAGGTTGAGAAGGGACATGGTAGCTGTCTTCCAATACCTGAAGGGTTGTCATGTTGTAAATGGTTTGGACTTGTCCTCATTTGCTCCAGATAGTAAGTTACTATTGGGATGAAACTTCAAGGATGTAGATAGAGATTAGGCTTAGACATTATGAAAGCTTCTTGACAGTAAGAGCTTTCCCTCAGTTTGAATGGAATAGTTTCCTCTCCTTCACTGGGTTTTCAAATGGAGGCTGAATGATCATTTAGTGAGGATGGTGCAGTCATGCCTTCTAATTCAATGATTTGATGATTCTCCTTATCATGGCATTGTACTAATAAAGAGTAACCTATAGAATTGTTTTTTAAAGAAAGAAAATGTGTTCGTTTTTAACATACCCAAAGAAATCTAAACAGCTTCAAGAAAGTTAGGTTTAACTCAATTCCTGGCAGGCTAGACCCAGAGTTTCCATATGTTCAGGTTTCATTCAGAACTTCTATTGATTTGTTACCTCTCCTCTTCCTCCTCTTTCTTTCACAGCAGCCCATTTGTCATGTCACTTCAGGAAACTGCTGGGAGCGAGGGAGCTGGCATTTTCTCCTCTGAGTTTCCCACACCAGCAATCCCCAGATGCATCAGCTACCCCTCACACCTCATGGATTTCAAAATGGTATGCAGTTCAGCTCTTGCCCGCAGCCTTATTATTCCTCTGTTCCTTTTGCAAAACCCATCAGTCTTTCTAACTCTCATTCCTCCACCAATATGCTTAAAATTTAACTTGAAAAGGTTCCTTACACACTCTAGAAAGACTGGGCATGGAATGGAAAGATAAATGCAAACCCATTTTTCTTTTGCACTGCAGCCTGGTCCTAAATGGGACAACAGCAGAAGTCAGGGAAACCTTGTCCTCCATTCAGCTGATCTTTCTTTTCATCATCTACCCAGATGTAATACGATTAGTAATCATGTTCTCCAAATTTTCTAGAGGCTCTTGTATCTGATCCAGATGTTCATGTTCATTCTGGTTACAAATGTATGTAATATATGGTTTGGGTGTCTGTATGTATGTATTTGACTACTCTTACTGCTCTCTCTCCAGAAAATCCCTATACAGTAACCATGGTCTGACTGTGAAAAAAATTGATGCCCACCAGATATTCTGGATTCAAATCCATGAGACTTTGGCCATGCTGGCTGGGATCCTCAGGCAAAGGAGGAGGACAGTTGGGGAACAGTAGGCAGTTGTCCAAAATCTTGTGACTTCAGTTGGGATGCCCAAATTCAGGGTTTGTCAGCATTCCAGCCAACATCGATTCCAATCAGTAACTCTGAGACAAACATATCTCAAAAGCACCTTTATTAGAATAGCACCTGGCACATCTGTGGAATCCTGAAACTAAACGTTCTCGGGCTTCCCACAATTTCCCAAACTACAAATCCATCCCTCCTTGGTTGTCATCACATCCCATGGCCCAATCACAATCTGTCCAAAAGTAAGATCCTTATTTCATCCTGCGCCATACTAAATGACCTAACAGAAGAATTTTATTTTGTCTACTTAGAGCTACTTAATTGAAATCACCCCCTCTCGGGCTATGTGGCAGCATGGGATATGGCTTCCAAAGCTGACAGGCATCCCCCCTTGAGAAATTCACCTCCTAAAAGAGATAATAAACAAAACACAACCAGGGGTTAATGCTATGCCCTTAACCCCCTCTCCCCCCTTCCAAAGGGACCCTTTGGTTTGTCAGGGAATTCTTCATGGAATTGGTTAACCAATCTATCTGCATGTATATCCCAACTTTTTACCCAAGTAGCATCTGACAAAGGGTAACCTTTCCATAATACCAAATATTGTAATCTCCCTTGGCGTAATCTAGAATCGAGGGTTTTCTTTATTTCATAATGTCTCTCACCCTGTATGATTAAAGGTTTGGGGGGAGCTGCTGGTATCGGCCTTAGATTCAACCCTACAGCAGGTTTCAATAAACTACTATGGAACACTGGGTGTATTTTTCCCAATAGCCAAGGGAGACTTAATTGGACTGTCACTGGAATGACTATTTTTGATATAGGGAATGGACCTAAGAATTTAGGGCCCAACTTCCTACTGGGAAGTTTCAATTTGAGATACTTAGTTGACAAAAACACTTTGTCCCCTACTTTAAATAGTGATTGGAGGGATCTATGTTTGTCTGCTTGTTTTTTATATTCCTCAGCAGCTTCAGTCAAAACCCTTTTTGTATCCTCCCAACCTTTCTTTAATGAGTCCATCCACTCTGTTAAAGACATGGATGTTGGGGGTTTCCTAGGTAATTCCTGCATAGGGACAAATTCCATGCCGATGTTGACTTGGAACAGAGTCAAGCCTGTGCTGCTGTGTACTGCATTATTGTAAGCAACTTCTGCAAATGGCAACAGCTCTGCCCAGTTCTCTTGTTGATAGTTTACATAGCATCTAATATATTGTTCCACCATGGCGTTCACCCTCTCCTCTGCCCCATTGCATGCAGGATGGAACGCTGAGGAAAGCCCTTGGCACGACCCAATGGACTTCAAAAACTCCCTCCAGAACTTTGCAATAAACTGTACACCTCAGTCTGAAATTACTCTATGAGGTACTCCGTGGAGCCTATAGATATAAACAGTTTCGCAAATTTTTTAACCGAAGGTAGTCTGTTACAGACTGTAAAGTGGGCTTGCTTAGAGAATAAGTTGATAACAGTCCAAATCACGGTATTTCCTCCACTGTCAGGTAATTCTATGATAAAGTCCATTGTGATTTCTTCCCATGGCTTCGTTGGTTGAGCTACTTGTTGAAGGAGGCCAGGGGTTTTTCCAGTTCTGTGTTTCATCGAGGCACAAATTCAGCAGCTTTTCACATAGTCCTCGACATCCAGTTTCATTTTTGGCCACCAGAACTGTCTCCTGACTAAATGCAGGTTTTTTAAGAACCCAAAGTGTCCCCCCAACCGCGAGTCATGGCTACGTTTCAGTATCATTAGTCTTAGAGTACTGGGTACATACATTTTTGTCCCTTTCCAAGCCAATCCTTCATTCATTGTCAAATCGGTTTGATGTTCAACAAACCAGGAATCGGTCAACAGGGCTGCTTTCAACTCTGTTGTCAGTTTGTCTTCTAGGCGTCTGGTACTGTGGTTGGCTTGGCCTTGGGTGGTTACTTGGCCTGCGGGTTGGGCTTCTGATATCACAGTTTGTACTACTTCCTCTCGGTGACTGTCAAATTGGGGTTTTCTCGACAGGGCATCCCCCAGTATGTTTTTCCCTCCTGTTAAACTTGAACCTCTTGAAGTATTGAGCCCAGTGGACTTGTTTAGGTGATAGCTTTCAAGGTGTCTTTAGAGCCTCGAGGTTCTTGTGATCAGTCCACACCTCAAAAGGCTCCTTCACTCCTTCCAGGAAATGCCTTCAAGATAGTAAAGCAAATCGCACTGCAAACACTTCTTTTTCCGAAACTGCCCACCTACCCTCTGTGTCTGTCAACTTTTGGACACATAAGTGCAAGACATTAGTTGGTTTTGAGAGTTCTTCTGGAGAAGAATCGCTGCGACAGCCACATCACTAGCATCAGCTTGGACTATAAAAGGTTAGGTATGGTCTGGGTGCTGGAGGATGGGCTCAGCAGCAAATAGGCATTTTAAAGTTTCAAAAGATTTCTGACAGTCCATTGTCCAAGCAAGGGGTTGACTGGGTTTTGATTTGGCCGGGGAAGGCCCAGTTTTCAATAACTCTGTCAAAGGGAGGGCGACCTTGGCAAATGAAGGAATAAATTGTCTATAGAAATTGGCAAAACCCAGAAAGCTTTGAAGTTCTTTACATGTTTTGGGGGGTTGCCAGTCTAGCACCGCTCTCACTTTTCTCAATTTCCTGGTTGAACACTTGGTAGCCTAAGTAATCCAGTGACTCTTTGTGGAATTCACATTTTGACAGCTTTACATATAACTTGGCGGCTAAGAGTTTTTTCAGCACTTGTCTGACCAATTTGACATGCTCTTCAAAGGTTTTGCTGAATATAAGAATGTCAACCAGGTAGACGAGGACCCCTTTGTATAGGTGTGGATGTAATACTTCATTGATGAGTTGCATAGATACTGTGGGTGCCACCTGGAGTCCGAAAGGCATGACTTGGAATTGGAAACTACCCAGAGGACAGTTGAAGGCAGTTTTCCATTTGTCTCCCTCCTTTATGCGGACTTGGTAATAAGCTTCTCTCAGATCTAGTTTGGTCAAGACCTTGCCTTTAGACAGCTGGTTTAATAAGTCCTTCATGAGGGGGAAGGGGTACGTTTTTTTATGCATACCCCATTCATGCCTCTAAAATCTACACATAATCTTAAGTCACCATCTTTTTTTTCTTTGAACAGCACTGGGGCAACCAACCTAGATTTGGCAGGTTCAATGAAACCTCTGTCCAAATTGTTATCAATGTATTTTCCCAACTCAGTCATTTCAGCTGATGTCATGGAATACATCTTTGGTTTTGGCAGTTTTGCCCCAGGTTCTAATTCTATGGCACAAACAGTGGCTCGATGGTGGGGTAAAACATCGCATTCCTCTTCACTGAACACCTCAGCCAAGTCCCTGTATTGTTTGGGGACTTGGGGCGCACCTGAAGGAGAGTCTGAAGTGGTGGCTGCTGCTTCAGGGTGGGGATCTTTGTTAAGTGGCAGTTCCTTTGTGGGAGGGAGGGAGGCAGTGGGCCAATCCCAATTATGATTTTTTGGTATCCGTCCTCCCACTTGATGGTAGGGGCCCATTTATCCAGCCAAGCAAGTCCCAATATGACAGATTCTGATATCTTTGGAGCCACTACAAAACATATGAGTTCACGGTGTCTGCCCATCTCTAGTTTGATTAATTCTGTCATATGGGTGGCCAGGACTCCCCCAATTAAAGTCCTATCTACTTGTTCAAACCTGATTGGGCATTTCAGGTTTTTAGTTTTTATTCCTAATTGTTCAATGATGGGTAGGCCAACACCTGGTATGTATTATGGCTTCTATCTCCCCTGCCTCCCCCATGTCAGGTACCACCAACTTTACTTTGACTGTAAAAGGGGTGATGGCAGCACTCACCATAGGGTTCTCTTCTTCATTGGCTTCTCTGGGGAGAATTTCTCGGGCCAGAAGTTCATTGCTCCCTTCTGTGTGGAGGGGACCTTCTACGATATGTCTAGCAAACTGGCTAGTGTGTGGAGGCTTCTGTGGATTTCTTCGACCCCTGGTGGCTGTATTTGGCCTTGGTTGTGGAGCTTGTGGAACAGGTGCAGGAGCCAGATAGTCGGCTGCTCTATGGCCATCCTGGCCACAGCGATAGCACCTTATCATTTTTGTGGGTCAGGTAGAAGCAGCTTCAGCAGGTCTGGTCAGAGGCCATCTGGTCAGTTCTCCTAGGAGGGCCTTCAGGAAGGGGTTTTTTTGTGGGTTGATTTCCCTGTCTAGCCTGAGGGACATTGCATACCAATCCTGCAGAGTCTCAGGTATTCCTCTAATGCAGGGGTGTCAAACTTGATTTCANNNAGGGCCGCATCAGGATTGTATTTTACCTTGGAGGGCCAGAGTGGGCATGGCCAGAGTGAGTGTGGTCAGCTCGACATCACTC
>AZIM01004243.1:103307-114615 GCA_000516915.1 Ophiophagus hannah | reverse complement strand
AAAGATCACCACAGGTAGTCGTTAATGAATAATATACTTTTAATATTTTGATGTTTTGTGTTTGTGTGTTTGATGTCTTGTTTTGTCATGTATTAAAAGTTAATAAAGTTTACTTAAAAAAATAATGTTTTTAATAAATGTAGTAAAAGTTAGTTTATTTGTTTAGAAATTTTATCAGGCTGCCACTCACTGTGAGTCTGGAAGGCTTACAAGAAATAAAAGCTTAATATACAACAATAAAAAAAATAACACCCCATCCATCCATCTTGACAACAGTGATCAGTCAAACAAGCCACTCGATGGGCTTCATGCCACTCGGGTTCTTCGTCATGGTGGCATCATGATGTATTGGGACTTTTTCCCCCTTTGCTAAACTGGGCAGGAGCGGGGCCAGCATGTGACACATCTTGCCCATGGGCATGAGTTTAACATTCCTACTCTATATTGTTGGCTACAGTCTCCCACAAGTCTGGGTATAAAATGAGGAAACGAATGGAGGAAATGAAGTTCATTGTATTTTACTGCTTTCTTTCAAGCCACTATTTGTGCATCATAGCTGATCCCATTTCCATCATTCCCACATTTTGATAGCCACTCAATGCCTCAGGAAACTGTAGTGGAATATAATGAAGGGTTTGTGGTCATGTTTTATTGTGTTTTGGGATTCATGGGCTTCAAATTTGTTAAGGAATCCTAACCACGTAACAATTAATTTTAAATCTTTATCTGAAAACCAAATATATGTGTAGTAATGATGTTTCTTGGGCTGATAATAAAATATCTTCAGGAAAGGAAAGAAGCTCAGAGAATTTCCATGCAGTATTTCCTCCCTTTAAATAAAAATCAGTGACACAAAGAGCTTCAACATCATCTAAGGATTAGACAACTAATAACCTAATTGAAGACAAACAGCAGCAAATGAATTCTACATGATGATAAATATCCTGGTGAATTAAAAAAAATTAAAGCTGAAAGCTTGGCCAATTCCTTGCAGACTACATAATTTATTTGCTAGTGGGATTAGCTAACTGTTGGTGCTCAATGTGCCATTTCTGTCACACTTTACATGATGAAAGATTCTAGTTTCACTCCAATCCCACCGAAAAGAAAATGAAAACACCCAATATGTGTGTGTGTGTGTGTGTGTGTGTGTGTGTGTCTATACATATTTTCTAAAGATCTTTGGGTCTTTTGCTAATCCAAGGAGCATGGGTTGAGATGGCTTTTGATGAAATATGATGAATATATTCCTGTGATATCTCATAGAAGTTGTGAAGTTGAATAGGTGGTTATTTTTCTGGCAATTATCAAATTAATTTCAATTACTTTTGCTTCATCCCCAAGTCTCAGGGGAATTACATTAACCTCCAGAAAAAGTAAAGCTACAAGCAGAAATGTTATTTGCTCTATAATGTAAAGAAGTGGTGCATATGATGTATAAATGTAGGTGTTGTCCTTTAATGCATTACAAAAGTGCTATAAACCAACTGCATGGTCATTCAAGTTAAGCTGTGCTATTCAGCCAAAAATTTATTACAAGACAAAATTATGCAAATGAAGGACTTCCTAGAAGGAATTCTATCATGCAAATTAATGGATTTCTGTATTGTCTTAATATTTTTGTCTGGGGTACTCTCAGAGATTCCTAAGACGAACTGCACTGTTAGTGATCCTGTTCCAATTCTTCATAAATACTATCGATCAGGAGATGTCATTGTTGCTGGTATTTTGTCTCAAATCTATATATTTTCAAACACAATGCACTTTCAAGAAAAGCCTTCTACTGACCTTTTCTATGATACTGAGTAAGATGCTCATGTATCTAAAGCTAATTATTCAGAAGATAGACTTCATGGATTTGTGCTGGTTTTTCATTGCATTAACCCTTTTTTTTCTGTGAAGACTGAAATTATTTAAGAATATGTTGGATGTAACAGTCAATTCAGCAATGCATTGGGAATAAAAGGTTCTATTCAATTTCATTTATAGTGATGAATTTAATATGAATTATGAAGCAGTATATAAGTCTAAATGCTATTGCTATTTCAGATTTTGCAAGACTTCTATAGCTAGGAGCAGATGATGATGATATATTAATCCATGAGCTTAATTAAGGGGAAGAAGAGACAATAACCTGGTGCAGGTGACCACTATCAGTGATATAAACTGAATGTTTTTCACACTTGTAGAAAAGTGCTGTAGAGTATAGATATAATTGCAGCATGAAGCACAAAGGCAATAATGATATTGAATTGTGTATGGAACTCAGTTGTATACTTGTATTCTTAGCAATTTTATGATGTTAAACAATATTTTTAAAGTAGTATCAGTATTCAACAACATTCATCAGCAACCATATGAGGGTAATTATGAGTCCAACATGTTTAAAGCTCTGAGTTAAATGAAAATGCCCTAGATCTTTTTTTCTGAAATCAATGTACTCAAATCAACATGTAGTTTTCATTTCAGGGTAGTGACTCAGCTCTATCAACACATTTTGTCTTTCATATTTGCTGTAAAGGAGATCAATGAAAATCCCCAGATTTTGCCCAATCTCACCCTAGGCCTCCATATCTACAACAGCAATTTTATTGCAAGCTGGACATACCATGCCTCGATGAAACTCTTGTCAACACAAGGCAAGTTAATCCCTAACTACAACTGTGACACAAAGAACAATCTATTGTCAGTCATTGGAGGACCTAATTCTGAAGTCTGTATCCACATGGCAGCCATCCTGTCCATTTACAAGATTCCACAAGTAAGACTTTTTATCTCAGGCAGAAACATGCACAGAGACAGTTTTGTTAACTGGAAATTAAAAATGTCATTTGAATAATTATTTTATAGAGATAAGGAGAAGCATCAATTTTTTAAGGACAAATCATTTTCAGATACATGTTTCTTTCTTTTGAGGTGATTCGTATAACATTATACCTTTCCTTTAAGTTCAGGATAAATTCTCTTCCTTTTGGAAACAATAGGATAGGAAAAATACAGCAGTTCCATTTTGTTTTACTATAAATTGGTAATGAAAACATCTGAAAAACATAATTTTTCCTTTAGTGAGAAATAAGCAATTTTCATTGGAAATTCTGTGTTTATCCTTCTTTATCTATTTCCAAAGGACTTTTTTTTTACATTTGTGTGGTGTGATCCCAGTGATTACATTCAAGCAATCACCACTATACTATGCAATTGTTCTTGAGCCTCTGTATGAGTAAATCACTCTTGTTTTGCCCATCCATGGAAAATAACATCTTTCTTTATAGTGCAGTCATTCAAATGTTGCCCATTTTTCTACAAAATATATATTTGGTTATTATATTATGTCCATTCAATGGAGGGTAAATTTCAGTTTTCACAAACCTATGGATTGCTTTTGGTGTACATCAGTAATAGCCTCAATGACACTAATTTATATATTGATATATATATTTTATTCTTTCCATTCATTACGTTAATTTCCTGAAACATAGCTATCAATTGCACAAAATCGTCATTCAGCTTCAATTTTTTCTTTCACTTTCAATGACAAATGTATTTATTTAATGTATTTCAGATATTAATTCATATTTTTTAGAACAATTACATTTTAAGCTCTATTGCAGTCATTCACAATAACTATAATCTTTCATCATAAGGTGGTCTTATAGATATTGATCACTGGGGTTTGGTTAATCAGTGCATTTTTTTCAGATACTTGTTTGAAATCAACATAAAGTGCATTTTCATTGTAGATCACTATAATTAAGCAGATTTATTTGAGATATTTTCTAAAAACTTAAAAACAGATGTTCTCCTGTGGCTTATGTAGTGCTAGAAACACTATGAAGAGGAAAAATGATTAGCAAACTTGATTTCATAATCTTTTTATGTAAAAAGGAAATTTTCTCAGTCAGATTCATGTAAAAAATAAAAATAAAGATTTATCAAGATATAAATACTATAATGCACTTTTCTTTAAATTTTATAGTTCACATATGGCTCTGCTTCTGAGATGAATAGGAAAACTCAGGCTATTTCCTATCACCAGATGTTTCCAGATATATACAGACAATATCATGGGATTCTACAGTTACTATTGCATTTCCAGTGGACATGGATTGGGGTATTATATGACAATGATAACAATGGAGAGAGATTTATCCAGGATGCTCTGCCTATATTTTCTGAGAGTGGAATCTGTTTTGATTATATTGAAAGATTCCCAGTAATTACATCAGTTACTGACATTGATAAGATGGTGACAGAGGGAATAAATCAGTATAATGTTGTAATTAAAAGCATTGCTAATGTATCCATTGTTTATGGTGAAATTGAAACCATGATATTTTCCAGAATGTGTTCCACATTGTCAAAATATGAGGATGTATCAATAATGGCAAAAGGAAGGGTTTACATTCTGTCGGCTCAGATGGAATTCACATCATTCTCCTTTCAAAAGAATGATGACATAGACTTTCTTCATGGTGCCCTGTCCTTAGCAGTTCATTCAAAGGAGGTCCAGAGATTCCCTGAATTTCTTCAGTTGACAAATGCTACATTTGAAGGGGAAGATAGCTTCATTCAGGTTTTCTGGGAAGAGGCTTTTGGATGTTTCTTTTCTGGATCTACTTTAGATAGGCAAGAAAGGATTTCCTGCACAGGTGAGGAGAAACTGGAGAATCTACCATCATCTGTGTTTGAAATGAGCATGACCTCCCATAGCTACAGCATCTACAATGCAATCTACACTGTGGCATATGCTTTGCATAACATGCTTTCATTTCAATCAAAAAAGAAAAAAAGTATCCATGAAGCAACTCAAAGTGTACTGGCTCAACACCTGTGGAAGGTAATATTCTGGACAAACTGATTTCAATTAGTTTAATGTAGTTATGAAAAAGATTCTAGACTAGGAGTGTCAAACACAATTTCAATGAGGGAGCCAGGATGGGCATGGCCAGGGTGGGTGCGGTCAGCTCGATGTCATTTATGTTTTGGCACCTATGGTGGCCTGAGAGCTCCACTAACAAAAATGGCAGAATGAGTTCCATTTTCAGTTGCTATGGCCTCCTGCAACCCTCTGCCAGCAAAAAACACCACGGGCCAGTCTTTTGCTGTTTTGAGGGCTGAATCAATGCAGCTTGCCTAACAGCATATTTCATGTGCCACCCTAGAGGTTCCAGCTTCTGAACACTCTTCACAGGTAGCCCTGTTATAATAATCCAACTGGAAGATTACTAGGACATGACTAACTGAACATTTATTTATTTACATATTTATTTACTTATTTATTTGTCAAACATGTACAAGATAACAAGTATAGGTATGGACATAAACATGAACAAAGGAAGTAAATACTGATAAATGGGGACAGTAAGACAGGGACAGTAGGCACGCTGGTGTACTTACGCACATTCCCTTTAAGGACCTCTTAAGAATGGGGTGAGGTCTATGATATACAGTTTGAGATTGAAGTTGTGAGGGGTTGAGGCTGTAACAACAGAGTCTGGTAGGGTGTTCCAGACATTGACCACTCTGTTGCTGATGTCATATATTCTGCAATCAAGTTTGGAGCAGTTTACCTTGAGTTTGTATCAGTTTTTTGCCCATGTATTATTGTGATTGAAGCTGAAGAAGTCATTGATGGGCAAGATGTTATAGCAGACAATTTTGTGAACTATGCTTAGATAGGACCATAGGTGGTGTAGTTCCAGATTGGCCAAACCCATAATTTCAAGCCTGGAGGCATAAGGCCCCACATTACAGGAAAGGATGCTACTGGTGCACCACACTCTACTGTGCACCACAGTCTTCTGTGCACACACATTCCATCCAAGACAAAGGATGATAAATCCTCAGGACCATAATCACCAGGGTTCAGCTGAAGCCAGTTATCCTATATACAGATCCCAAAAGCCTCGAGGCACTGTGAAAGGGCAGCCACAGCAATACTTAGATCACCCAGGGTGGAGATGTAAAGTTGACTATCATCAGCATACTGATGGTACCTCATCCTCTGATGTCAGATAATCTTATCCAGTGGTTTTATGTAAATGTTAAAAGGGAGTGGAGTTTGCACCAAGTTCAGAAGCACAGAAGATGAGTGGCCACAGGGTGGACCTCTTGCTCCCTATCAACACCAATTGGGACCAGCCTTGGAGGAAGGAGTCAATCCAGCACAAAACTGTGCCACCTCGATCCAACTCCCCCAGCCAGCTGAAAAGGATACCTTGTTTAGTGGTATTGAAAGCCATCAAGGAGGGCAATGATAGATGCAGATAGGTGCTTTTTGGTTCCAGGCTATGGCCAGACCCTCCATAGGACTTACTGACAGATCTCCCATCATATCATGTTGCCAGAGCTCCAACAAAAAACAAACAACAAAAAACAAAAAACAAGGACAAATAGGCTGAAAAACAGCTTCTATCCCAGGGCAGTAACTCTATTAAATTCTACTGTACAGTGCAATATTAATGCAATATCAGTGGTTTTCAATTCAATGTATAGAATGTGAAGGATGTGTGTTTGTGTTTATTTTGATAGTCATAATGTATGCTGAAGATGGTATTTAATTTTGTTGTATGAGGTGCAATGATAATAAAGTAAACTAAGCAAGAAGAAAATATCAAGAGTGTGACCACTGTCCCGAGTCTATGAATTATCTGAGATAGGTTCATGGCTGCCATGGTGACCATAAACTCTCGAGTCTCTTTTAATGCTATTCCCAAGGCCGGGGAACCCCACCATGCACCCCAAATTGTCATCCAACAGCTATACGAGAGAAGTTGCTATGCAGCAGTGAGGCTGGTGCAATAGCAACAGTCCCAACAGATCCTATGAGCCCAGTTTGATGAACAGGATCCCACATCTGGAAACTCTGGAAGCAAAAGATATTTCCAGAGGTGACAACTGCTATCCCTCCCTCCTACCCTGGATACTTTGCTAGTGCCAAACCATAAACTATGAAGCCCAACATCACACAACAGATACCAGACATGAAAGCTAGTGTTGCTTCACACTAGCTTGTGTGGACCCTATTCTAACAGTGTATATCGTGATTTACCTAAATAGAATGCCTTTCTAATTAACTCTTCCGTAATAGTTCTATACAATTTGAAATCGTAATTCTAAACAGCTCATTTTGCATGAATAATGCCCAATCAGCCATTGAAAAACATTGGTGTAACTTCATTGTATCCAATATTGTACCTCTGAGAGGCTATTTGAGACTTCCTACAAATTAACACTTAACCATACAGGCAGAACCATACAAGCACAACCAATTATTGATATGCATGAGTTTGCATGGCAACATGTATCAAGCAATCAAAAACTTGAGGCCTTCCCAGAAAATGAATTTATTCACCCTAATTTTCCATTTTTTTCTAGAACGCTATTCTAATTCCTGTTTTCTGCCTATTGTTATACATGAAACAAACTTAAATGGAAAACAATGTTATTCAATATATCCTGATATTTCATCTTCTCTCTTCAGCTCAATCATTTTGTGAAAATCATTTCATTTAACAACAGTGTTGGGGAAACAGTTTTCTTCAATCAAAATGGAGAAATGCAAACTGGATTTAATATTATCAACTGGGTATCATTCCCAAACCTTTCCTTCCTTAGAATTAAAGTTGGAGACATACAAGCCTCGTCACTTGGAGAAAAAACATTTACTATTTCAGAGGAATCCATAATTTGGCCAAATTGGTTTAATGAGGTAGGCCCTGTAACACTGAGTTCTTTTCTTGTTGTAAAACTTGAAAAAAAAATTTTTTGAAGTAACTCTTCTTCAAATATCTCAGAAAGGTGTCTGAAAATACAGAGAAAATGTAGGAAAAAAATGTCAGATCAGGAGTCATAGGAGAAAGTATCCAACAAAATATAAAATGTTCAAATATTTCCTTTTACACAGTATCAAAATGCAGGAATCATATATTTCAGGATAAGCATATCACCACTTCTTGCTTAATACACCCATGCAGGAATGTCATGTTTATTAGATTGTATTCATTTATACCACAGCTCCTATCCAAATCATGATTTAGATATAGTTGGAAGCTATATTCATTCATATGAGTCATTACTTACAGTTGAATAATTTCTAATTGTAAACATGAGAGGAAAATCAATAATAAACAAAATAACACCAAGGAATGCTAAGAAATTCAAAACATGACATTTAAATAGCATTCGATTAGTGCTGATACATGTCAGATTACTTGTTCTTTTCTCTGATTCTCTATCTATCGATCACTTTCTCTATATGAATTTTTGGATGTGCAGAAATAATTGATTAACTATTTTTCCTAAAAGATTCTGCATTATAGGTATATGAATTTCTTCTTAATGATTCATCTACGAAAGCACTTACCACTATGGTTATTTGAACATATGCACATTTGCATTATGGAAAATATTCTTCTCTTTCTTTATCTTTAAGAGCAAGCCTTTTTCTTTCTGCAATGGCAATTGTCATCCAGGTTACAGGAAGGCCAAAAAGGAAGGGAAACCATTTTGCTGTTATGATTGCCTTCCTTGTCCAGGAGGAAAGATTTCTAATCAGAAAGGTAAGTGATAATTTGTAAAGGAATAGTTGTTCACTTTTTGTCTGTGATCACAACTGACTATCTGCTGAGGTACTCAGATTGATTGATTGATTGATTGATACAATTTCTATATTCACCCAACTCAACCAAATGAGTCTGGGAGACTAACAATTCTAAAATTTAAACAATTTAGAAAACATTAAAATAATACAAGTACCAACAAAATAATAGTATAAATAACACCTATGATGACCAGTCAACTAATAGTAAACCCAAATAGCAGGCTCCTTAACAAATTCCATATACATGGTCAGGTGTTTGAAACTTTGTAAAAAGCCAACAGTGTTGGGGCCATTCCAATCTCTGAAAGGAGAATATTCCATATGGGAGGGCTACAGGAGAAAATCTTCTTGTCAGCTTTGGAAGCCAGTTGACACTATTTGACTGGTGGGATCTGCAGCCTGTTCAGATTGGACAGGTAGAAACCCATGGAAAAAGACAGTTCATTGAGTAACCATATCCCAAGCCATACAGGGATTTAAAAATGACAACCAGAACCTTAAATTGCACAGAGAACACAGTGACAGTCAATACAACTCATTAAGTAGTAGTCTCACATGTGCCATGTAGCCGATGCCATTAATTACACATGTGGCTGCATTTTGTACCAGTTGAAGTTTGCAAACACCTTTCAAGGGCAGCCCAATGTAGAGGTCATTACAGTAATCTAAGCAGGAGGTTACAAGGATATGGGTGATGGCAAGCAAGGTTTCATGGTGCAAGAATGGATGCAACTAGCTTACCACCCATGGTTTGCAAAGACTCTACTAGCCACAGCTACCACCCACTGGTTGTCCATCATGCAGTTGTGTAGACATTTAAATAGTTAATTAGATTTTATTATTTCTTTTTTCACAGACATGGATCACTGCTTTCAGTGTCCACAAGATCATTATCCCAATGAGGAGCAAAATTTATGCATTCTAAAATATGTAACATTTTTGTCCTATAAAGAAACTTTGGGGATCATCTTCACCAGTTTTATTATTATTTTTTCTATCATTACTGTATTGCTGCTCTGGCTTTTCATTAAACACAATGACACCCCTATCGTGAAAGCCAACAATGAGACACTCACCTACATACTTCTCATCTCCCTTGTGCTATCATTTCTCTGTGCTTTGCTATTTATCGGCCAGCCTCATCAATGGATGTGCCTTCTTCGGCAGGTTACTTTTGGCATCATCTTCTCCATGGCAGTTTCTAGCATTTTGGCAAAGACTATCATTGTAATTCTAGCTTTCATGGCTACCAAGCCAGGGTCAAGAATTAGAAAATGGATGGGAAAGAGACTGGGTCTTTCTATTGTCCTTTCTTGCTCTTTTATTCAAACCATTATTTGTATTGTATGGCTATCAATCTCACACCCATTTGTAGATACTGATATATATTCCATGCCAAAGGAAATAGTATTGATGTGTAATGAAGGGTCAACTTTCATGTTCTACTGTGTCCTTGGTTTTATGGGTTTCCTGGCAACTATCAGCTTCGTAGTGGCTTTCCTGGTCAGGAAGTTACCTGACACATTTAATGAAGCCAAATTTATTACCTTTAGCATGTTGATATTTTGCAGCATCTGGCTATCATTTGTTCCAACATACTTGAGCACAAAGGGGAAATACATGGTGGCTGTTGAGATTTTCTCCATTTTGTGCTCTAGTGGAGGGTTACTGGCTTTTATCATCTTTCCAAAATGTTACATTATTCTACTGAGGCCTGATTTAAATAACAAGGAACAGCTAAGAAGGGGAAGAATTTAAGAATTTAACATTAGGTGAAAATAAACAGATTTCATTAAAGATATTTCATTTTCAAGTAAACATCTTGTTTTATATACGGCTTGGTTTCTGTGTTCTCGTTATATAACTCTTAAACTGCAATAGAATAAAATTTGTTTATTACATGAAAGACAATCTATGCCAGTGTGATTTCTTTTCAACCAGCTATCTGTAAAAAAAAAAAAGATAACTCTTCTTTCATCAGTTGACAAGCAGCAACATGTATTTTTCAGTGTATGGAACTTAGGTATCACATGTCTAAAATGACTTGCACCCATATTTGTCCACCCACAACTTTCCATGTTGTATGAGGTGAAATTTTGAATACTCTCCAGGAATATAGATATAAATTGCATTGCAGTAATACTTTCACGAAATTATTAAGTCATGAATGATCATGAGCAGATACTCCCAATGCAGGAATAGACAGTGGTGATTTATCCAGTTCGCACTACTTTGGGAGAACCATTTGTTAACTTTCTGAGCAGTTTGAAGAACCGGTTGTTTAAAGAAATCGCCTTCCAACAACCTTTTGTTTTTCCCACTTTACAGGGCTAATTCTGTCAGGAAGGCAGGAAGGAAAATTCAGGTGTTTCTAACATAATCCTATTTATCTTTAAGTGTTTTCAGAAACTGCCTCTCTGGTTAAGCCTTGTTACATTATAACAGTATTTGGTGCTTGGCACTACACCCAGACTAGCTGGAGCTGCCTCTCTGGAGGGGCTTGACTTTCTTAAAGGGAAAGGGTTTGTTAAGCTTTTTACATGGCTTTAGTGATTCCTGGCACTGTCCTTTTGGGGTATACTTCTAAGAGGCAGGATGCAAGCTTGGCACTCTGATTTTTTTTACTGCTTTTCTGGGAACTTTCCTTAAATCTGGATGATTTCCTTAGGATATCTTGTGAGGTGAGTGAGACCAGCTGGTATCTCT
>AZIM01004243.1:20994-31314 GCA_000516915.1 Ophiophagus hannah | reverse complement strand
GCAAAGCTGATTTTTTCGCTTTGACACCTAAGAATTATTTTTATTATTTTATTTATTGAATTTCTATACTATCCATCACACCTAACTGATTCTAGGCAGATTATAGCAACAATAAAATAAATATAAAATATAAAATAAAATAATAAAATATTTAAAGCTATTGACTTTAAATTGGCTAAAGTAAAACTGTTGGGAAATATTAAGAAATCAATTCTTTAACATAGTGAATGAAAGTGCATAGAATTCATTCAATTCAAACTGACTTTCACTTTTATCCCTCTCTGATTAATCTGAATATTCAAACTGATTAAAATTAGATCAATGTAATTTTGCAATCGTTATATCATAAATTTTAGCAGATTTAATTGTGTTTACACCCATAGATATGGGAAAAGTAGATGCATGCAAATGAGAATGTATATATAATTAGAAAGAGCCAATATCCAAACAAATAATTTGATTGAATGTAGCAACACATCAACCTTAATTCTCATAGCCTGTGCTTTCTCATAGGGTCTTGGGCCTATATCACTTTTATGGCTTAGATTACACAGTTCCTTGTTTCTCAAATCCCTGGGAGGATATTAAAAAAGGAAGTTTTGTTTTATTTCATTCATCTAAACTTTTTTTCTCTGTATATAATTAGAACAATTTCTCTAAAATACCCTTTCACCCTCATTTGCATGGACCAATTAATTATTTAAAGACAATACAATTTACCTTTATGATTTGTAATCCTTCCTTCTGGACATGGAAGGCACTCATAGCAACAATATGGTTTTCCTTCTATTTTGGCCCTACTAGAACCAGGATTACAATTTTTATTACATATTGAAAGAGGCCTTTTCTGAATCAAAGAGAAGAACAAAATGAAGAATTTGTTTGGAACTATTAGCATGCTATGATTGTATTCATTTTTGTAAATAAGACATACATGCCATGAAAGAATTGCTCTTACTGAAACACAGATACAAAATGGTTGGTTTGTTGTTCTATATGCTTTGCTTGAAGGCATGAGAATGATACCTTGTGAAACAATGTCAGCTATAATGGTATTGATCTTTGCAAATAGGGAATAAAACAGTATCACACACTTTTCCACCTTACCCTTAATAGTCTCTGTAAAATGGGTCCATCACGTTGTATATTCTCTTTTTATAACTGAATAGAAGATATTAGTAGTTTTGTGCAATAATATATAGGCATTTGTATTTACTTTGAAGTGTTCTTTATCATCTAATGTACTCTTTCTGTTTTAATTGCTTTAGGATTAAGCCAAAGTCTATTGCATCCTATTTATACCCAAACAGTCTCAAGCACATAGACATCTTCACCTGCACACCATAGAGTTGATATGTACAATTTTATATCATCATAAAGCAACACTAGACTCTGAACTATTGCATGACTTCACTCAGTACTTTCATGGAGATATTAACCAGGACAGGTAAGAGTAAATTAAACCTCTTCCCTGCTCCTGATTGGGACAAGTAAAACATTTAACTTAACCCACTGTTTCCAAATTCTAAAGAGTGTATACTGACTAAACTATTTAAATAGAAGTACAAGGAACTACTTTTTCAACATTCAAAATGGGGATTGAAGTATCTGCAAATCTATACAAAATAAATACTATACCTGGTTAAATCTCTTGGGCCATGAAATGGAACCCTCCTGCATGTTGAATGATTTGGAAGAGAAAGAATTTGGGTCCACCCATCCAATTTTGACTTTTGTAAATGTGTTATTTGAGTAAGTGACCCAGTTGAAAATATCAAATCCTGAATTTATATGTCCATTGTCATCAAAGGAAATATTTTCTCCAGCGGTATTTTTAAAGAAAGTATTTCTCAAAAATTTATGGAGCTAAACTGGGAAGAAGGTAGAGAGAAAATGAAGTCATGTCTAGTCTTTTTTAAAAAAGTAAAATCATTTCACATTTGTATGGACAGTACCTGCCATGGCTGTTCATGTGGTCCTTTTTGTCTTATTTCTTTCATCTTTGCTCTCCGTTTTGACTTGGATGAAGTTTCTGCATGCAAAGCATATGCCATAATATAAACTGCATTATAGATGCTATAACTGTGGCCAGACATTCTTGTGTCAAACACAGTCCCAGGCAGAATCTCCAGCTTTTCCTCCCCAGTGCAGATCTCCTCATCTCTCTCCTCTAGAGTGGAATTTGAGAAATCACAATTAAATGCATCTTTCCAGAAGATTTGGATAAAGCCATCCCTATTTTCTGAGAGAGGGTTTCTTTCCTTCTGAAATTTCTGGAATCCTCTAGGAAAGTTTGTGTGAACAGCAAATGATAGAGCCCCATGGAGGAAATGTAGGTCCCAATCTCTGATAAAACCAGGAGATGCAAAATCCATCTGGGCTGTCATAATCCACACTCGACTGTCAACTGATACACCATAAAATTGTGCAAAAATGAACATTGATCTTAAGAAACTAATAGTATGTATTTCACCTTGTATAATTACAGTATTGGCAGTACTTCCTGTGACCATATGTGAAGTCTCAAACCATTTGATCGCTTTTTCAGCAATATGACTTGAAAAAGATATTTGGGGTAATTTTTCTAAGAAGTCTACACAGATACCCTTCTGGGAATAGATGGGAAGTATATCCTGTACAAGTAAATCTGCATTGTCACCATTTGAAGCAATCACACCAATCCAGTTCCACTTGAAATGCAGGAGTAATTCAAGAATGCCCATATAGTGATGGGTCACATTTGGAAACATCTGATGGAAGAAATCTTTGGTTTTGTCATTTATTACTGGAAAAGAGCCATAACTGATCTTAGGATAGAAATACATGGGAAAAGGTGAGACATCATGACAATCAGTCATATGATAGATTCAGCTGAAAGAGAAGGCATTGGAAAAAAAAATTCTCTCAATTCCTCTCTATGTTACATTTAGCTGAAATTTGTATATTTCTTATTATAAAAGAGAGTAAAATATGCCTTCTCCAAAAATCTATTTTGAATACAATAATGGCAAGAAATACTATGGTTTTCAAAGTCCTTCAAAAATATTTTGGAGCACAGGAGTTCCTGGGATAAGAGTATGGATTGACTTATGAATTATAAGATATGGAATAAGCTTATTTATTATCTTCTGACCCTTCACATTACAAACATAGATTAAACAACCACCAAGTCATTACAAGGGGGAAAAAGTCAAAATCTTTTTATTTTCTAATAGCCAGTCCCAAAATCATACTTAAATTTAAGAAACCTTGTTTTTCCTCATAGTATTTTGATGCGTAAAACTAACCTGTGGAATTTTATAAGTGCTTAAGATGTTTGTCATATAGAGACAAACTTGAGAATTAGGTCCCCCAATGACTCCTACAATGTTATTGTGAATATCACATTTGTAGTTGGGGATGAATTTGTCCTTTGTGGATAGAAGTTCCATTGAGGCACGATAGGTCCATTTTGCAAAAAAGTGGCTATTTAAAATGTGGAAGCCTAAACTCACATTGGGTAAGAGTAGGGTATTCTCACTGATTTCCTTCACAGCAAATACCAAGGCCAGGATGTGCTGATAATTCTGAGTCAATAGCCTATATCAAAAGAAAGAGTTTCAGGCTAGGTATATTTTTTAGATTGTAACACTCATTCTACCTAGACATAGAACTATGAAAATTGACCTACTGAAAATAAGGCACTTCAAGTCAACTTCATGAAACTAATGAGAAATTTCCTAACAGTGAGAGCAATCAGGAAGTGGAATGGTTTGTCTTCAGAAGTTGTGGGTGCTCTATCACTGAAGCCTTTCAAAAAGGCAAAAAATTATTTGAATTAGCTTGAGCACGAGGTTGGACTAGAAGACCTCCAAGGTACTTCCAACTTTATTATTCTATGTTCTAAATTTTAGAACAATTTAATTTTACACACAAAGCTTGATTCCAAAAATATTTCATTTTTACAAATACCAATGTCCAGTTGTGCATAAAATGTTGAAAAGATATCATATTTAAAGATAGTATGAGGCTTCTGCTTGAAAATATGAGGTCCTTCCTTGAGGTCATTCATGTTTGCAATATTTTAACAGTAGAATTGGAGCAATTACTGTAGAAAATTTCTTTAATGAAGGGAAGTATGGATTTAAATTGCATAAATGGTTGAACACAATTCTTATAACATTCTGTTTCCTTCCTCACCTCTGTCCCTGAATTGTAGATTTAAATACAGATCACATCAATAGTTGGGAAATGTTATCTAGACAAAGATAACATGCATTTTATTTGCAAATAAATGACTTACTTATTAAACTACTTACACAAGATCATCAAAACTCTCTTCTGAAGGCGGCTTCTGAAAACTGATTGGACTCAAAAAAATGTAGATCTGAGAGAAAATGCCTGCAATGATGAAATCACCTGGGTGGTAATACTCGTGGAGAATAGAAAGAGGTTCACCAATAGGACACTTAGCAATTGAAACCTTACTTGAAGCATGAGGAAGAGTCACAATAACTATGATCAGGGCCATGAATATGACCATTTTGTCTGAGAGATTTCCTGCCTTGTTCCAAATTGTCTGCTCCGTCATTCAAATATGAATGTTAGAAATCAAGAGGCAACATTCATCTTCTCCAAGAATGTTGCTAGAAATCTGCAACATTGACCAACAATGATCAGTCGCTAGAAATCTGCTACATTGACCAACAATGATCACAGTGATGTAATTCTACCTTTCTCTACTATCACTTCTGTATGAGACATAAAACATAAGACATAAAACATAAAACAACATCTGTTGAATTATCCTATTGTCCATAGGGAATATTTAAAGGTCTGTAAAAATAACATTAATTATAGTTATTTCATAATTGTAGTGGGGTGGAAAAATAAATACCAACTTGGGATTCTAAGACGTAACATAAGTCCAGATTTCATCATGTTCATGTTTTTCACAATTCAGCTGGCATCTTTCCAATCTTAATCATTGAAATAATAATAGACAGGTCTGTACTTTAATTACCCATATGAAATTAAATCCTGAAAATGCTTAATCAATAAAGGCTTAAAAGTTCCATATGCAAGAAAGAAACACTTATTTATACCAATCTGTCCTTGTATGGTAACATTTTGCCAATTCTAGTTTGGGTCAGTTTTCGATTCTGAAATATTTGAAGCTCAGAGGGATATTAGAATCATACTGAAAACATAGTTGTCTCATTGATAACATTGTCTCATGATCTATGCAGTTATAGTCAAATTCTTTAAAATCCAAATCATGCTCATTCTGGTAAAAAATCTATGTCTTTCAGAAAAGTAGGGGTACTTTTGAATTGCCATTTTTCTGCCTCCATATGTCAGCCATCCCTAAATTGTCCATCAAATCAAGGAAAACATAGTAATTTATCTTGAGTGATTTTAATATTTTTTTCATAGCTATTATCAAGTTGGGATGACATTACTCCTCATCAAACCCCAATTTTCATAAAAGAAACCTATTAGTGTCTCCATACATCCTTTACAGAACAATACTTTATACTCATTTGAAGCATACTTTTTCTTCTTCTTATGACTCTTTAATCCCTTTGTGTTGGGATGACTCAGTAGAGGTGAGTTAGCTGGATACCCTTCCTGATGCCTACACAGAATTCACAGCAGATATTTTTTTCTTTGTGCCCTGCTAGAGAAATATCTGCCACTACCTAGGATCAGACTCTCAATCTTCCAAGTGGGAGATAAGATTCTTTACCTCTTGGCCACTTTGTCACTCTTTGGGGCATAAATTCTGAGTATAAAATTCTTAGTCTAATGAAAAATAACTTCAATTCCAACAAATCTACACAATGCAAGTCATCTTGCAAGCATTTTTTATTTTATTTCAGCCCTTTTTTCTGGCCTGTAAGAAGAATAATTTGATACCACTGACCATGGTATCCTTCATCTCAGCTTTGGTGGTTTGGAACCCACAAGTGGACTTGACCAAGTGGCTCCTGAAGTTCCCAGGCTAAGGGGAAATTCCAAGAGATCAAAGCCATGAGGAGAAGAGTAACCACAGAAAGGAAATGGCAGCCACCTCAAAGTGTGAGCAGACACAGGGCATTCCCTGGGAGTACCCTGACCTGGCAGAAGTGTTTAGCAAGACTGGGTCAGATGAAATCCCTCCCCATTGACACATGGAAAAAATTGTCCTTGGAGCAAAGTTGCCAAAACCAAAGCTATACTCCATAATGCCCTGAGAGCTAGACTAACTGCAACTTCATAGGCAAAAATTTAGACCGCTGCTTCATCCAACCCACCAGACCCAAAGTCACTGCCTCAGTACTGTTCCACGAAAAGAAAGATAGCTTGCTTTGCTTATCCATGGACTATAGGGGGGCTAAACACTTTGTATGTGGAAAATATGTACCCACTGCCCCTCATGAAAGACATGCTGGCCCACCTTTCCAAGGGCATGTTTTTTTCTAAACTTTTTTTTTGCACAAAGCCTATTACCAGGTCAGAATTTGGGAGGGAGATGAGTGGAAAAGAGTGTTTAGCTGCCCATTGGGGTGTTTCCAGTTTAGTGTGCTCTCCTTTAGGCTCCAGGGGGCCCTTGCATGTTCATGCAGCTCATAAATGAGGTGTTGCATGAACATCTATATCTATATTTGGTGTATCTTAATGACATATTGATCTACACCAAAACAAAAGCCAAGCACATAAAATTGTTTCGGGTAGTCCTGAAAAAAAATCAGATCCGCCAAACTTTATGCTAAGCTTTCAAAGTGTGAATTCTACAAAGACAAAATAGATTCTCTGGAGTACCAGATCTCTCACCAAGGGCCTAGAGGTGATGACACTTGTCTCCCACATGGAAGGTTGAGAGTTCAATCCTAGGAAGTGACAGATGTAAAGGGTGTAAAGAGAAAAAAAAATCTTTTAGGGCTTCCTCACAGGGCATCCATCCAGTAAATGTTCAGCTCCATTCAGGCACCCTGACCCCTGAAGCATGTGTAAAGGGTTGTAAAAAGGAAAAAAGATGAATCTCGCATGACTAAAATCTTACTACTCTCAATTAATAGATATACCTAGGAAGGTTCTAGGCAGTTTCTATTTTTACTCTTTGTCTCCTATCCAACTCTTGGCTGTGCTATCTCTTATCTCCCCCTCCCCCTTTTTTCTGGGAAACTGCTGCTTCATTGTAGTGCTGCTTCATCACACCAGTTTCCCCTCCATAGGCATTGTCTCTCGCTCTGGGGCTGCATAAATTACTCATTGTGAAAATAAATAACCAGAAGGTTTTTGTTATCAGACTTGTTTTGCACCCATCATAACATAGGAGTAAGGATAGGATGGTACGAATTGGTAGTTGTGTAGGTATTTTAAAATTTTGAATAAACTTTATTCCCAATTCAACTCATCTGCCATATTCTATTTATTGATATGAGGCTGTAGCAGGCCCTCAACCTGAAATATTAATTGTGATGGTAATATAATGATAGTGGAGCCAAAGAGACAAACCAATCAGTCTTTTGTGTACAGTGAGTGTGTGCTGAAATGTAATAATGGATATGTATCTGTTATTATAGGAAAAGTCCCATTGACATGGATATATGCTATTAATTTAATTCACACATAAATATGCTTAAATCTGGATGCAGTTCATATTTTTTTTCCTGCAGTATTACATAGAAGCTTCAACTACTGCATATGGTTACCTGCCCTGTAATTAGTAAAATGACTATGATTAATTTAATTTTTTCTTCAATCCTCAGTATGACCTGGTGGCTGAAAAAATGAAATAAGACTTGGATCTCAGTGTTCCCTGTTTCATTCATAGCTGGGATAAAAGATCCATACAGTTCTAGGGAGCTGAAGAACTGCATTGTCCAGTTATGGCTTGAAGTCAGATGGTTATTGGGCAGCAAACCAATCCTCACAGGTGCTTCAGTGTCAGTGTTTGAACAACACTCAGTAGAAGTTGGCATGCCATGGCATCATTCACAATGCTAGTGTTGTTGTTATTACCCCAATGGGTATCCTGTACCCCTGAAACTAAATGTATTGTTAGAAAACCTCTTCCTATTCAATATAAATATTATCAATCAGGAGATCTCATCATTGGGGGCATTATTTCTCAAATCTACATGATTTCAGATCTGACAACATTCAGAAGACATATATCTGAGGATCCAGTTGGGGATGTCATGTATGGTTAATTGTCATCATATTATATGGCCGTTCATAATGCATACACAGGGAAGGAGAGAGGGGGGGAGAGAGAGAGATTTAATTATATCTCAGTGAGACAAGATTATTGCTGCACTATTTTTAAAAAGAAGTTAAATAGTTCTATTTATTTTAAGTGCTTCTTTCTGACAAATATATCAGTTGGCATTTAAACACTGCAAATGTATAATAGGTGCTAAGAGGAAGGGCTGCATAATCTGCAATATGATTGCCAGCAAAATAATTCATTTTCTCCCAGTCCCTTGAGCTCAAACTGGTTGCTTATTTTAATATTCCCCCTTTTTAAAAATGTAATGGAATGATCTCTACAGGGGCAGTTCACATCACTGGATTTTTGTGTGATCAGAAGCAAAAATACTTCTGCTTTTATTTGTGTTTGTTTCACTGAGAGTATCTTATTATTTCTCAATAAGGATTTTGCATATGATCCTTATGAGTGCCCTTTAACAAATTTTGGCACAGAGACTAAATGCTGTTCCAATGTTCTAGTGAGTTTCCTCCTGCCTTAGCCATGAAAGCCAGCTGAATCACTCTCTTTTAAACCAACTCACTTCATAGGGTTGGTGTTGAAGGGAAAATAGGAGGAAGGAGGTATGTTGGATATGTTCACTACCTTGAGTTATTTGTAAAAATAATAAAGGCAGGATATAAATAAATAAAATAAATGTTGCTAGCATAAATGTTTAAATTAAAAAAATCATTTTTGAAAATCAAATATACTGTACTATGGCTAAAGGTCTAATTCTTCTTGTAGGGTATTCTTGCAGAACTACCAACATATCCTATCCTTGGCTTTCACGGTCAATGAAATCAATGAAATGTCTTCTCTCTTACCTAACATCACCCTAGGCCTCCAAATTTTCAATAGCTATTTCATGGCAAGATGGACTTATTTTGCTTCATTGAAGCTTCTCTCTAGTAAGGACAAATTCATCCCTAATTATAAATGTGATAGCCAGGACAGTACAATTGCTGTAATTGCAGGACCAACTTCTCACATCTATCAACACATAGCCAACGTTTTGAGGATTTATAAAGTCCCACAGGTAAGATTTTTCTCATACAAAAAGCATCCTTTAGATTCATTAAACAAACTTCTCAAGAAAAATTGGGTATCCTATAAGTTATATCCACTTTTGTTGTTCTTTACATCAAGTTTCATAGATGCTAGGTCATATGGTTTTAGAACACCAACATTAGTTACACACAGTTTTTTGTGCAGATAGTTGGCAACAAACTACATCTCCAAGCACAGCAGAATTTTAAGTAAAGATATTGTGCTCCAGATGAAACTCAGATATTACTACATCTCTATTTATTGGACAATGTACATTGTATCTGCCGCACCAACTCACCATCATCAGGTGGACTATTTTCTTTATAGGATCTCCATTATAATCATCATGTCTTTCCCTCTATTGATTTGACCATACCCTGTTCAAGGTGATATCCAACATTACATTATTTGATAATGAACATGACAGGGTGACTTGTATAAAGCATGACATAGGAGGTAATCCTGCCTAAATAAGAAGCCTTAAGAAGGCAAAGCTTCCTTTCTTATCACATCCTATTACCCCTATGATGAAATCAATTCCATCAATGGTCTCCTAGGAAACATAGAATTATAGAGCAAAGCAAGATATTTTGGAGGGTTTATAGCAGAAGAGTTAAATCTTACATAGATACACAAGCAGTCACGCAATCCACAGCTGAAAAAATGGTATTTTTTAGGGGTATTTGAAGAGAAAAAGGTACTTGGAGAAGCTAGACAACATTTGTTAATACCTCCTTAAATCAAATGCTTCTTTTCCTGGAAAAGATAGGTTTCTTTAAAGTGGCAGACAACAGTGACAGGTTTCCTTGTCCAAAATCATTTTTCCGCAATTGTATTTTGAAACTCAGTATTGCCATTCTATTCATTCTATTCATTGTACTTTTTTATAAAAAGTTTTTTTTTATTTTTTATAACAAAAACAAAAAATAAAACAATCTTTCAGTTATTAGTGTGTCAACTGGGTACACATATCTTGTGCATATATTAATATTTGTATACATTTCTTACTAAGTTTACATTCATATTATAGCCTATTCAGCATTATATATCATTAT
>AZIM01004241.1:18168-28676 GCA_000516915.1 Ophiophagus hannah | reverse complement strand
ACAGTATCCCCAGGAGGGCCCGTCTGTGGGAGCGTACTAGGCAATCGGATCTTGAGGCCAGAAGGAGATGTTCCTGTAAATACCCCGGACCCATGCCATGCTATACAGTTGTGCTCTAGGAAAACTCAGATCAGTTTCTGATTCTCCCTGATTCAGTTTATGGAAATCTGTCTTGAAGAACTCAGCCACTACCCATGGAACTATGAGGCCATATTTGTTCAGAAAAGATTATAGAGCTAAGAGTATTAAAATAAAGGTACATTCAATCATTTTTTAAAAATGTACTGAAATCTCCTTAGTAATAATTACTTCAACACAGAAGTGCAATATTTCAGGGACTGCCTGCTGCCACCAATATAACCTTAATGCAGCTACCTAGCAGAACAAAGTTATTGAAGTGTTATGTTCAGTGAGCAGCTCATTGTCCATCTGTTGCAATCCAATGCCCTAAATATGAATCAAATGCTCATGTCCACATAATTAGCAGGTATCCAAACTAATTAAAATGCTTGTAAAGTTAAAATCCTCAGTGTTACACCATATTACATCAGTTATTTTGTGACATTACTGATTAGATAGATCTGAATGTACTACTTATGCCTTATTTTGCCCCTGGAATCAATGAGCTATACAGTACACACCAATTGAATGGAAAAATGCATAGCATAATGTCCACATTGTGCTCATTGGTCTTCTATAATAAAATCTAAAATTTTAGATGTAATTATAAGAATGAGATACTTTATAATTATAAGGGTAGATACCCACTATCCTTATCTTTATGGTCCATTCTCTGCAGTCCTTTTTTTCTTTTAGAAAACTGTGGGGAAAGAATCTGGGAAGAGTAGATGCAAGGGAAATTCCAGAATGTTACCTGACTAAGAAAACAACTGGATCCAGTGATAATTCTTTTTGTTAGCCTTTCAAAATTAGTAATATCAAAGTAATTAATTCCAACAATGGCGTGACCCATTTGTGTTACCTCAAATCCAGTTGTAATAATTTCTCTAATGGTTCATGATGAGCTTCTTCTTGTGCTTCCAATTTCCTTTCCATTTGTGCTGCTGTACTTACACCCTAACCACCTCTCATTCTTCCATTGCAACTCCCAATTCAGCTTCAAATAACCAGCCTCACATTGCACAGGTTTCTTTGTGCAATGTGTGACTTGTCTTCCTTGCCTAGTGAGGGACTGGATTAATTTCATTCTTGTCTTGCAGCACATGTGTAAAAAAGAGGACTATGACTGTGGAAGAGGTCAGGGAACATGCAGGAAGTCTCTGGAAATGACCCTTCTGGGCTTCTCTTTCTTCCACAGAAAAAGGAAAATGGATGTAACAGCTAGTTTACTTGAACCAAACTGACTAGTCTTAGACATGATAATGGGGAGATCAACACTCTGTCCATTACTTCACTATAAATTGGTATCACATCATATTCTTTGCCAAGAGCCGGTTTGATGTAGTGGTCAAGGTTTCAGGCTAGAATCTGTGAGTCCGTGAATTCTAGTCCTGCCTTAGGCACAAAGTCATCTGTATGTCCTTGGCCCAGTTGCTTTATCCCAGCATTCAGAAAGAGAGAATGTCAAACCACTTCTGAAAAACCATGTCAAGAAAATTGCATGCACTTGTCCAGGCAGTCTCTGAGTCTCTGCGAATCAGATATGATTGAATAGAAGAACTGAAAGTTATTTCCTAAAAGGTTATTTATTTGTTTGTTTCTCACCTGTATTATTTTTTACAAATAAGTCAAGGTGGTGAACATATCCAATATATTATCCTCTCCTATTTTCCTCCACAGCAAGAACCCTAGGCGGTGAGTTGAGCTGAGAGAGAGGAACTGGCAGTCACCCAACTGCCTTTCATGGTTGAGGCGGGACTAGAATTCACCGTCTCCCGGTTTCTAGCTTAGTACTTTAACCACTAAACCAAACTGACTCTCTCTTTTTAGAAAGATTTCTTAAGTGGGAAAACAGTACTGATAAAAGTATCCCAGCAAGAGAATTATTTTAAATTTGAGAATACATATTCTTAGAATGGAGTATTTTTCACAAATCCTATCAGTATAGTGGAGGTGTGTTCCCTCTCCAACACAAGGAAAGTCTGCTGTTGTGAATTGTTCATAGAATAGCTGTCCAAAGCCTTATTAGTTTGAGAACCAATTCCATAGCATTACTTTAAATGATCTTCAATTTCCTTATTATAACAGAGTTATTTAGCTATTTACTAGTGTTGTCTGTATCCCATTTGATCTATGCATCTCATGAATGATACAAACTTTTGATTTTAATGGCTGCAATTTATTATTCCAAAATAGAGGTGCACATTGACTTCACACAACACACTAAACCACACAAACCTAATTCAAAAAGACAGTTGCAAGGTTAAAATAACATATTATGCCTACGCAAATCAGTCATAGTATGGCTTAACAGGATGCCTGTATTCACATAGCAAGTGTCTGGGTTTTTAAAGCAAACTGAACCATAAAGTACCCAGTTCTGCTTAATCTAATCTACCATGTTTTGCAATTCCAGGGACTTACCTGCTGTCGAGGATTTCAGAAAGCATCTTTCTTGGCAATATTTAGAAATTTCTAAATTGCAGTTGGAATTTTTTATTTTATTTCCAAGCCAGTTCTTATGGACTCTGTCCCTAAACCACCACCTTTAATGGTGGTTGCAAATGAAAGAGTTAACAAAAACGGAAGGTTTGCAAAAGTGACAAAAAGGGACATTTGAAACATATTGGAGGCTATTTAAGAACAACATATTAGAGGCACAGATGGTCTGCATACCTCTGAACAAAGAGTAAATATGCCATAGTGAAACTCAGAAATTCATAAGGGATATTGTCAATTTAAATCACACCTCTTGAGAAAAATTTGTTACCTGCTACTGTGACAAATAACACCCATAAATGCAGAAGCTAAAATAAATTGTAGTTTAAAATGCTCTTTTTATTGCTTTCTGGCTTTGGCCAAGTTCCAAATCACTTTGCAGTCAGTGTGATTCTGCTATCGGATCATCTTCATTGCATCTCTGTATAGCTCTTTTTTAAAAACCCGTTTCATTTAAGGGTATTAGGTTACTTCCTTCTCAGTCACCTTTATCAGTAATTAAAAGCTGAGTCTTGTCAATTTTTACATAGATTTCCTAAATCAAGAGAGTGGATTCTTCAGCAGAGCTTTTAAACAGTACCTTATTAAGACTATGAGAAACATATCTCACTTACATTGTGGTTTTCTATCAAAAGATCATTAAGATTGTATTAGATGGTAATAATATCTACACACATACATAAGCATGCACACACTTATTGGCTGATGGATGGGATTAGATGCTTTCTTTGAGTATTCTGGTCTTTTGGCAACTCATAACTGAACCAAAGATACTACTCAAATATGATTTTAAAATGTATTTAATTAGTGATAAAGTATTTATGACATCATTATAAAATCATCTTGAATCTTGTTCACTCATCTATTACAATTATTATATTATTACTATTAGGCTTTTGATCATTTTACTATTATTATTGCTATTAAGAGAGGTTATTTTGAGTGATGTTGCTAAGAATTTTAAAATTAATCTTTCCAATTACTTAAAAAAATCTCTTGCAACCTGAAATGTAAGCCAAAGGCACTTTAAAAAAAAAAACCCATGCCAACATAAGGATTTCTGAATTGCTTTTGTGTCTAAAGGAACCAGTCTTTTGCAACACTCCAGAGTCTATGTAATAGAGGCTTTTAAAAAATCTTTTATACCATAAAAGCAATAGTTTCTTCTCTTTCCCTGCAGGCCTGGACATATACTAAAACAGGAAACATTTAGGAGTAGTTTTGTTTAATCTGTTAACAATAAAGTAAAGTCTCACATTAAAGTAATGGGGACATCCAACATATAATAGTTTTTGATCTCCAGGCAGAAATCTAGGGTGCCATACATTTTATTTCATTAGGATAACAAGAGCATGCGCAAAAGATGGTATTGTTTTTCAGTTCCCATCAGGCAATATATAGTAGCTACCTTGCTAATTCAGTTCTTTGATAACAATTTGAGGGGAATGTACCAGTGTTGTGTGCTCTGACATATTAGTTTCATAAATATTAGTTGAACAACCAGTGCAAGTAGTACAGACAATACTTAGCCTAAAAGTTGCAAAGAGTGAAATAGCTTATGTAAAAAAAATGCAAAGTATTTAACATTCTGGAAGGATGTTAATAGGATGACATATTGAATACCGTAATATATATGGAACTTATCATTTTTGCAGATTTCATTTAGACCATTCTGAAAAATGGATGAATATCTCTCTGCTAGGTGAATTCTATGTAGCTTTAATATAGCCTGAATATTAATTTTTAGAAAGCAGCATAACTCATGGCCTTTCAGCCTCAATACATGTATTGAGTATAGAACGTGGCCTTGAAGGACAGAAGGAAGATCTGCTACTAAGACAACAACAGATAGCTGAGTTTTGAGCCCTGGTTAAGAATGTGGTTTACAAAAATACTCCCTCACCCTTAATTCTCATGAAACTAAAAGTGAGAGGAAGGGAAGTGCATCAAGTCTTGCAAGATTCTCTTATTATAACTGTAGTAGTAAACAGCTTTAGAACTGCATGTATTTGTTTCTTAATCTGGTCTACCTTGTAGGAATAACAGTACATTATCTTTGTTTACTATATACAGTAGGTCTTTGCAGTTGAAACCAGGGGTGGCATTCTACTGGATCGGACTGGTTCTATAGAATCGGTTGTTATGATCCTGCGCAGTTCGGAGAACCGGCAAATCGTGCACTTGGCTCGCCCCTTCCCTCTCCACCTGCCCCGCCCCTCCNCAGTCCTTATTGCGCATGTGCAACATTGCATGCATGCCCGACATCGCTGACTACGTTCTTCCCCGCTCAATCACTCCTTAAGGCATTTCTTTTTCCCCCTCCCAACGATCAGCTGTTCTTATGATCAGCTGTGCTGGGATTCCCCTCACTTACTTAGTGCTTCCCCCAGGAGGCTTCCCTGAGGCCCAGGAAGGCAAAAAATGGAGGGGGGCACCCCCCCTATTTTTTGCCTTCCTGGGCTCCAGGGAAGCTTCCTGGGAGCAAAAATGCCCCCCAGGAGGTTTCCCTGAGGCCCAGAAGGCCCCAAAACAGAGTGTAGGGGTGTGCTGTGTGCCCCCCCCAATGATCTGTTTTTTTCCTTCCTGAGCCCCAGGGAAGCCTTCTGGGAGCAAAAACACCCTTCCAGGAGGCTTCCCTGAGGCCCAGAAGGCCCCAAAAATGGGGGCAGGGTGCTGCAAAAAAAGCCATGCCCACCCAGTCACATGGTCATGCCCCACCCTCAGAACCAGTTGTTACAAAATTTGAATCCCACCCCTGGTTGAAACGAATACGAAAAATAAAATAATATCGATTACAACCCTTATAAATCTAATGCAAATCCCATTTTATTGGAAGGCAAAAAAAAAGTAGTAAATATTTTGTTGATTGAAGCCTTAGCAAGAATATTTTCCATTCCCAACTGTATGGATTCCCTCTGCTGTCTCTAGAAGATACTTTACACAATATGTTGTTTACAAGCTGCATTTAATACAGTAGCCATTAGCCCTTAGGAAGCAGTTGCCACAGAAACCCAGCACAAAACAGTCACGTGACTAAAATATTTAAAACTATTTAAAACAACCTAAGTCATCTGCTGCCTTGTTCAACATGCTTCTCCCCTCCTCCCTTCTGCACAGCATTGCAAGAGGTAACAAAGCTATGTGCTTTCAAATGCCAATAAATGTCCAAATGTATTAGATTCATAATTTATTCTTTCTGCTATGCTCTGGACAGGTAACAAAACCTTTTACACTGAACAGTTTACAGCTTGCGTTTTCATCTTGTTGACAAAGAACAAATGATGCTTCATTGTGATGTTCAGGTCAGGATCAAGTTCCAAATAATCTCAAAATATCTTGCATTGATTGTGGTTGCTTATCCTAATGATATGACTGTGCTGTCCAAATGTAGAAGCATTTGTTGAGATGGAAACCTAGAACAAACCCATGGATTCTTTGTGGAACGGCAGCAAGAAAACTTAGCCTCCATTCATCACTTCACAGGAGCTCCGGTGTTTTTTAAATCACTCTATCTTGCAGCATTATGCTGTCCAAAAAGGCTGCTTTAATGCAATTGGGAGAGCCATCTGCTTATTGGATCATTTGCTGCTGGATCAGCAGTAAGTTAGCTACCCATAATTCAGCTAGAATAAGGCAGTTCTGTCATACAAATATAGTCTGACCATAGTAACAACTTTACAAAATGTTAGACTTCCTTTACAATGGGATGATTATTTTGAGGATAAATAAATCTATTTATTTGTTTGTTTGTTTGTTTGTTTGTTTGTCTTCAACTGAAGACTTTGAACCCAACATTTCCATTGCTAAGCAAGGTAGTTGTTAAGTAAGTTGTAACTCATTTTACAAACTTTTTTTTTTGCCACAGATGTTAAGTAAATCTCTGAGGTTCTTAAGCAAGTCTGGCCTCCCGCATTGACTTTGCTTGTCATAAGCCAGCTGAGAAGGTTACAAATGGTGATCACATGACCCTGAGACAGTGCAATTATCATAAGTACTTGCCAGTTGCCAAGCGCCTGAATTTTGATCATGTGACCTTGGGAATGTTGTAACTAATCATAGGTCATTTTTTTCGGTGCTGTTGTAATTTTGAACAGTGCAGTGGTTAGAATGCAATACTGCAGGCTACTTTTGTTGGAAATAGTTTTCACCAGCATTTCAACAAGAACTGCATGTGAACTGTATTTGCAAAGATACAGTTTTTTCTCTTCCATTTGTTTTAACCAGTAAAATATTTTTGTTAAGTGGGAGAAAAGGAACATCTTATATGTAGTCTTTATAGTCTGGAAATGCTGCACAGTCTTCCAATGGCAACTGTAGATAAGAGTAACACATTTTTTCTTCCTAGTTCTGTATCTGTTGATCAGAAACAGGAGTAAAAGTTTTTTTTCCTTGCAGTGTTTCATCATTTTAGGGCTTGTGGACAGTTTAGTATCCCATTGGTGAGAACTTGGCTTCAGTTGCATGTTATTATTTCACACATTTTTAAAGGGAAGATGTCTTGGTGGTTTTGTAATGTAGCAATTACTCAGATTTCTTTTCTGCATAAGATTAAACCGATGTGTACAGCATGAATTAAAAATGTGCAAGGTGGGAGTACTAGCAATTTATTATTTTCCTCTTTCGTGTGCAGGGATGGTGAGAGGATTTTCCTCTTAAGAGCAGTACGGTAGTAGCTCTGGATGGAGCCATAAAAGAAGATTTTGTTTTGTTATACATTTTCTCAGTCTTTTGTGGCAGAAGGAAGTGAAAACAATTTGCAAGTTAGCTTCAAAAAGCTTTTGAGCAGTTAGGCAATGTGGAAATATCCAAGAATGTAGTATAAGTGGGTGAAATTGCCAGTTTGTTTATTGATAAAAAGGAAAGGAAAATGGATTATCCAAAAAAGAACAAAAGAAGATAATTCATATAAAAATGTGTGTACTCATGTAGATGGAAATGTAGCTACAACAGTAATCTACGATGCATGCTTATGAGATGGAAAAAATAATTGTCTGAAAGTTAAATACTTCTTGTTTTAAAAAACATTACAGACTTTTGAGATATTGCTGAACAGGAGAGCTCTGAAGAATATAGTGGTAAAAGTATATACAAATTTGAACTGGCTTTAAAAACATTTGGTAATATTTTGGTAATGTTGGCTAGATTGCATTACTATTGGAAAAGATGCAAAACGCCTGACAGTTATTGGGTTTTGATGTCTCACTGTGCGACTGAATCTGGTTATGTTATGGAGGCCCGAAATATGCAGAGTTTTCACAGAGTGTGTTAAAATCCAACAGTAATAAAAACAGGGCTTAAACTCTGACTTTGCTGTAGTTAAAATGATTTATAGTCAATTCCTCTTTCACTGAAATTAACCTTGAGAGAGGGCAAATTCTAAAAAATCACTGCAGAAATAATGTGAGAACAATGGCTATTCAATTAAAATATAAAGGATTATTGTTTCAATACAGCTGAATGTTTGACTAAAGAGCTTTAATAATCACTACCAGAATGTTTGAGGAGACACAAAAAAACAGCTTTATTAATAAGTATCAATGGGTCTTTTTTCTTTGAAAAAAAAAATCAGTGTTCATTCATCAATAATTTATTTAGAAAGCAATTGTGGTCCATAATTTTGTAAAAGCTAGATGATTTAAGAATTTGGCTCTAGCAGATTTTAACAAAAAAAAGTAGTGAGCAGTGATGTTTTCGGTTTCACATTTCTATGTGTGGTCCTATTTATTAGGAAAACCTGAGGAAAAGGTTAGGAACCCCAGTATAAATGGCAAAATGTAAATGAAAAACTGTGTGATATGAGACACCTCTGTCAACAGAAGCAGCTCCAAGCAAAGAATCATTGTTCTTCAGATAGATGGTTGGTTACCGTAGTAGTTGAGATACCTGTCTAATTATAATATCAGCTTGATGGGGTGAACCAGGAATGCCTGGACTCAGGGCTTTGAAGTCCAATGGGAAAATATTTAAAATTTTTACTTTACAAAATTTTACAAAACAACCTAAGATGCCTTTCTAAGCCCCTTATAATAGCTGTAATTTACACTCTGTGTGAACCAAGTATTTTAAAACAAAGCTGCACAAACTATGTAGATATAAATGCAGCCAAAATCGATGCTTTGCCAGCTGAGCAAAGAACAAATAAAAGGACTGTAAACTAAGATATGATAGTTTTATTATCTTTGACTTTTAAGCAGTATATATTATAGTAGATCACATGTCAATATAGTCAGATTAAAAAGTACAGTAACATATTTCTTTGCTTCAATACAGCAAATCACATTTTATCTACTTTCCTAATGCATGTCTGAAAACACACTTCATTTTTCCATGCTCAGAAGAATCAGTTGTCATGATAATTTACCAGGAAGTTATTGTCTGTCACTTTTCATCATTAAGTTATTCAGAATAGTACTACAACCACAAAGAATTTAAGCCCAAGTAGTCAAGTTCTTATTGTTCTTTGGTATTTTTAATGCTCTTTTTTTTTAGCAATCTACAGAGATTCCAGTGTATTTATTTAACACATAAAGAATTTCTATAAAAGTAGAATTGCTGGGTCAGGCCACCTACCTATCAGTTTAAAAAGCTCTTTGTTTTAATCTAGTTTTCTGAAACACGACAAATTACATTTTCTATTAATATCTTCACTTAATGAATTTAATTACAATAAAAGCTTCCAGGAGGCTGCATTTTGATAGCTATCCAAAATCTGTTTGATCTGAAACACCCGGACAGAATAATTATTAGGGATTTCTGAGCTATTTTATACTATATAAGGAAATCTATATTGTGCTTTCAAATGAAACTATTTCATTCAGGAGCAATATGAATTTCCTAGCCCTATCAGATAAGGACATTTTCTCCCTCTGTTTCTCAAAATTATACAACATCGATGTTCTACCTGTTTTGCTTTTGTTGAGATTGTTTTGTCTTACTCAAAGGGATTATTTTTCTACATACAATAGTCCTTTCTGAAGGACAAATCCAGTTGGTCTTATTCTAAGCAAATGTTTTCATCATCATCTACCTAAATTACAATATTGCTTGGCCCTGGAGAAGATAATGACGTGAATATCACAGTCAGGCAAGGCAAAACGTTATGAAATAGCTATTATTTTTATCTTTTTCAAGACAGTACTGTTCTTTCCTTTTGTTCCCTGCAAGCCGAAGTAGGTGAAGAATCTAATTTTATTAGACTTAGCATTTTTCAAGGGAAGTGCAGCATATTTTGGATCTATTGCTTGAAGCCATGAACTATCTGATTGAAAGCTTGCAAGTCTGCCTTGAGGTCCTCCAGAAGTCACCTTGGCATGCATGTATTGCATGCTCAGAAGATACTCCTGCTGGAAATGCCAGGATAAGGCTTTATTTCTAGGCTCACCTTATCCTCTAACAAATCACTATGGCACGTTCAGTACAATTTACTTATAATTAGTATAGCTGATTTAATGTGTATTTTAGGATAAGGATTCCATCTGATAAAAAGAATCATCTCTGCAGCAATTATTAAAGAATATCCTTTCCTGGACCAACGGTTCCTACTCACAGTCACTCATGCCCTAGTCGCTTCCCATCTTGATTATTGCAACACATTCTACATGGGGCTGCCCTTGAAGAACATCCGGAAGTTCCAATTGGTGCAAAATGCAGCTGCCCACATGGTTTTGTGCAGACCCTGGTGTGCACATGTTTCACCTCTCCTGTGGGAGCTGCATTGCTTGCTGATTTGCTTCTGGGTGCAATTCAAGGTGCTGGATGTCACCTTTAAAGCCCTTCATGACTTGGGACCAGGTTATCTGAGGGACCATCTCTTGCCGGTCACATCTACCCAACCCATCAGAGCAGGGAGGCAGGGAATGCTGCGGGTCCCATCCCTGAGGGAGATACAC
>AZIM01004239.1:65642-85093 GCA_000516915.1 Ophiophagus hannah | reverse complement strand
CAAATGCAATGATTCACTTAACAACTGTGTCATAAAAGTCATAAAATGGGACAAGCTCACTTAACAACTGTTTCACTTAGCAACACAAATTTTGGCCTCGATTGTGGTGATAACTCGAGGACTACCTATAATAACAACAAGAATATTATTTGAAGGACTATCTTTTCTCAGTTACATCTACCTGACCCACTAGACTGACAAGGGAGGTTATATTATAAATAAGAACAATTATAATGCTGCCCTGGCTCTACATAGACCAGGGGTGTTGTTAAAAAGTAAAAATAATAAGCAAATGCAGTCCAGAGTTTTATTTGAAAGTGTGTCCTTTTCTCAAAAATATTATTGGGGTTAGAGAGTGTTTTTGTCATGAAACTGCTATTCTTTGGAAAGTATTTTCTGAAAACATCCATCCCCTAATCTTGAATTTTCAAATGTGCCCATTAATCCAAAATGATTACCCACCAAGCTTCATGGGTTTTTTTTAGTGCACAAGGAATAGGTGATTCTTATGCATATAATTCTTCAGTTCTTTTCAGACAATTAAAAATGATCTTGAACCAGCACTGCCTGAGAAAGTTAAATTATGGTGTCACTACCCTAGAATAAACAAGCATCTTTATATTTTGCTTTATGTATGAAAAAAGCTAATTACTTTAGTACTTACTCAAGTAATTCACTGTGAATGACCCACTGATAGAAATTTAATTTTGTTTCCACCCTGTTGTAATCCCATCCAGAACTCACATCTCGTAGTTACAGGAGGCATTAATCAAGAAAGATGCCTCTTAATCTATCTTTTTGTTTTAATGAAACCCTGTAAAAAATACCTTTCACCAATGGATGTCAAATATCAGTTATACATTAATTAACATGCTTTTGTGACAGTTTACCATTGTATTCTATACAAGTCATTCAGCAACCTAATTTAAATTGTCAAGAGGCAAACAAGTACAAAGACAGCATTCTTACTCTCAGTGGTATTACAATAGATGAGTTGTGTCTCTATAAACAGGCTATTTCAGAACATAATACTTCTCTTGCATGGTAAAAGGGTGGACGTTACATATAAGAACAAACTTAGTTTGTCCTTCTCCTATAACAAAGCAATATTTGTGTTATATACTTAAAATCTAATACAAAAAATTGGCTACCAAAATGTATATTAACTGTAAATACATTTCAAATTGATGGGGATTGAAAACAAACAGACTCATTGGCTTGTTATGATTATAAACACATTGGGAGATCCATATTCATAGCTGCTGATAAGTTACTTATATGTCATTTCCCAGTTGTTGGAATAAGTTGCTGGTAAATTACCTATGATTAGGAACAGTGATGATTTCAAAATAAAATTGGTTCAGGAATTGGTTCTTGTGTCTAAATACTGGATCGTCTCCCTCTTCCCTACTGCTTTGGAAGCCGAAATTAAAACTTTCAATAAAAGCTTTGTTAGCTTGAAAGGAATGCAGTTTATCTTTTCATCTTTTTCCAGCCCAATCTAACATGACTCCTTTATATTAGCTCTGAATCTCCCAATAGACTACAGCCAAGCCCAGACAACCTTATTTCTGAAATATGAGACTGAGAGGCTAAACCTTTCAAGAAAAGTTGGTTTATTTTTAGCTTTTTTTTTTTTGCAAGCTGAACTCTTGAAATACAACAATTCCCCATTGGCTTGTGGGATTAAATAGAGGAGAAAAATGGATTTCTGGATAATACATTTTTATCCATGTTAGTAAGACTATTCTGTAAGAGTTACACATGAACAAACATTGAAAAAGAAAACAATTTTGTAGCTTTAGATAATTTTGAAAAAAAACCATGCAGTTATTCTATTAATGATATATTTTTATGACATGCTTCCTCCAAATAATTAAGTGCTCTATGTAATTCTGTTTGTGCCTTGATTTAATTTCATAGCAATTGTGTTGAATTGAACCTATGTTTCATGATCTGGGGTCCTATAACTATCTTGAATTAGGTGATCAATGGAATTTAAAGCTGAATTTTATCACTTTGAATCTATCCTCTACTACTTTGGCACTGTGATTGTTAGGTTATACTTCCCATGCTATTCTCATATTGATCACAATGTGATCAATAAATTAAAAAGTGTGGGAGATAAAATTATTAAGTATTATAGGCTTGTGTGGAATGTCCTTGAAGTGCAGAAGGAAGAGCCGCAACTAAGTTGCAGTGATCAGATAAAAGTGGCCTGAACCCAGGTCAAGAAAGTAACTTGAGAAACTGTCTTAGACAAGTCAATTCCTAATTCCCACAGTTAGTGAGAGGAAAGCTTATTCATTATTCTGGTCTCCCTTAGCTTCTCAACACTTGCATAAACTTCTGTGAATAAGTTATACACTTATATGGGCTAGGTTAAAGTTAAATAGCACTGGCCCAGGGTGCGACAGATTAGGTGGCACCAATGTGGCCTCTCCTTCTAAATCATTCTTAAAATGAACATTTTTGCATTTTGCATGGGGGGGGGGAACAATATTGGCCAATGTGGCCTAAGGACATCATAAACCTGGCATTGGGCTGAGCTTTAAAACTGGTTCTAGGAACCATTCCTTGAATATTGTTCCCACTGAATGTAACTACTTATTATCATTAAGAGAACTTTTACCCCATCTTTACCCCATCTTTGGAACACACAACAGGATACATAGGTGAATTCATTTCTATTATTTAAACACCAGGTTAAGATCTTTTTATTTTCAAGTTTTCAATATTTTGAATAGCATATTAGTTATACCATAACTGAAGTGGATTTACTGATGGTGAATGTAACTCACCTTTATTGATTTTTTTTAAAAAATAATTTTATTCATGTTTGTCTTTTTCCCTGTCCACAGTGTTCATTGTTCTAATCATTTTTATTTCAGATCGGGTTGTTTTATCACTTTATATGTCTGGAGAGTTTTCCTAAGAAGATTATGCAAAAAGTTTCAAATAGTTTAATATTATCTGCATTGAAATAACTTTTGCAGCATTATAACTGGGGGTTTAGGCTGGGTGAGTGAAGCCATTTCTGGCTCATATTTTACTACAGCAGTTAATTTGCCAGACAGTTGCAAACAAGCCAATGTTGCAATAAGAGGCTAATGGTAATCTGACCTCATGACAAAATAGAAGATTACAAAGAGAGGATTCTTAATGCCTACATTATTTCCTAATGTAAATATTGCTTTTCAGAATCTTCAACAAATTATGTTTAGCTTGATGATCCTTGTGACTGAATGTTTTGTAGACATAATTGATCAAATGATCCACATGGGTTTGTACTATTTTAAGTACATGTTATAGAAAAGTCCTGAATTATTTGTATAATAGCTTTTCAGTGGAATTTGTCTCTTTTTGAATCTCTCTCTGTCTGTCCTCCCTCCCTCCCCCCCTCTTTCTCTGATTGCTTGTAGATGGATTGATCTAAAAAAAACCTGTTCCTTTCACTGAAAATAGGCAGCCTTGGAAAATATTTTCTCACTGAAGGAAAGAGGCCTGTGGAATACGTTAATCTGGCCAACTACTGGTAACATACAGTAAGGCATAATAGATAAAATTAAGGATCTGAAATCCAGATTAGCTTCATATCAGTTGGTGTCTTTGTAATAATTAGAGAAAAGATTATGCTCAGCTAGATGTGGTATTAAAATATTTTTGAATCCTGATCTTACATTAAAACAAAAAAAATCAGATATGAGATACTCTANCACACACACACACACACACACATCCATACATCCATTCATAAACTACTCTTGTCCTTTATTCATGCCCACTTGACTTCTAGACTAAAATGCTTCGGCAGCAGCTAACAAAATGTATTCTGTCTGTACCATATCCTCCATATAGATATATACTATTCTATTATAAAGATAGCAGTATTTTATTACTATTACTACTAATACTAGTAAGAATAAAAATACCATCATCAGATTATCTACTTTTCTGAATAAAGGCATCTTTATTCAGATGCTGTGATATGGCTATACCAACAGAGATCGGAATTGTACAGGTAACATAAAACTCCTTGTGACACTCATTAAGAGAGAAAGAAAAAGCAGGATGAAAAGAGTATTGATGCTTTTAAACTTTTGTGTTGGAGAAGACTCCTGAGAATACCTCAGACAGCCACGAAAGCAAAACAAATGGAAGACTGAACAAATCAATTCAGAGTTCTCACTCTAGTCACAATGACCAGACTCAAATTATTCTACTTTGGAAACATTATGTGAAGATTTAGCTCCCTGGAGAAGGTTACAATGATGGGAAATGTGAAAGGAAAGGGAGAAAAGGACAACCAGCAACAAAGTGGAGGTACTCCACGACAGCGGTGGTGAGTGTAGTGTTAGAGGACCTGAAGAGTAGTCTGGTGACATAGAGAAAGTCAACCTATGTGATCACTAAAAGTCAATATGGAGTTGATGTAATTTAAAATATCACGAAGGATTGTATGTTTCATGACAAATCCATCTTTATTATTATGGAGCTAGATAAAAAGTTAAACCAACCTCGCCTGGCCATCACCTTCATGTCTACACTATGTTCACAATAGCCCATTTAATCCAGAGCGCAAATGGGATTGATTTTTGTGGAATGTGCAGATACAAGCTTTGAACAAGAAGTATGAATATATTTATTTTGATTTCTTGAAACAGACTAGGCAGAAAGTTATTATCTTATTTCAGGAAAACTATAATATGTGAATTTTAGACAGAGTTCCATCTAAGTTCCAAGCATTGCAAAAAAAAGTGTTAAACCAAATAACCTTAACATTGTTTTTTATTACATAGCAAGTGTCCTACTCCAGATTCAGATGTGAAAGGACAAACTGGATTGCTTCCACACCTCCTTTCCTACTGACCTGATATGTCAAATCCAATTATATTCTGTGTACTACCAAACATTCAATAGGGTGAGAAATAAACTTGGTCAAAAGAAAAGACTCTTGGTACTTCCATGTCTGGAGAGTAGAAAATTTGCAAGAAATGATAGCAACTTTAACTTAACTAGTCCCTCTTCCTTTGGCCACAAGGAATGCTTGTGTCCTCTGAAAAGTCTCCTCTCAGTAAGGTGACAGGGTATTGGTCTGTCCAGGACCCATTTGTCTTCTTGCTCAGTTCTGGCTCCCAGATTAAGGAAGAATCAAGAGCCACTTCTTAATATAATGTGTGTTCTCTTATAGAAAATGTGAACTTGTTCTTAAAACAAAGCAAACTGCTCCTGGTATATGAAACCCAGAAACATGTACAAAACTCCCTTTTTTAAAATCAAGCCACTCTATCCTTTCTACCATGTTTCTTAAATTCTTCACACACCCACAAACCTTCTGTCTCATACCCAGGGCAATTCTTTTTATCAGTTTCCAGAACATGGCTATCTTTCCAAGAAGGGGCAATGGATATATAATATTTCTTTTGCATGGAATAATTAATTTAAATATAGAGACTTTAGATTTTGCCTATTGATTAGCTCTGGGTGGAAATGGTGCCTGATAAACTAGCTGTTTTTGCTCTGTTTCTAACTGAATATTTTCCATCCTATGTTATTCCAAGATACTAAATATAAAGAATGGATTAGGTCTGGGGCCTATGGCCAAAAGTTTGTACAGCTTTATTCTCCTCTTCATTAAATCTGCCTGGCTCCAAGCATGAAGTAATTGGAAGATACCTTCAAGGAAGCATAAGCCTATAAGGAAAAACAGGCAGAATTCAACTAAATATCTATTTAATCCAGCATTCTGTTTCCAAACTGTCCACAGATATACTGTACTTATGAGATGCTTGGGACTATCATAGCATTCCCCAATTTATGTAGTGTTGAGAAATATATGTGTACTGAGATATATACTGCTATTGTTCCTGGATATATACATATCCATACAATATAAGCACAACAGTTTTATTCTTTATGTACATGTTGAACACCTTTTAAAGGAATCCCAATGTGTAGCATGAAGACTATTTCATGTGATAGTAAATTCCATATTTGATTTCATATTTTAAATTCTTAATGATTCTAGCAATGAAGTGAGCATTTGGTTGACCTTCTCTGGACTGATCTATCAAAGCCACCTTGAAATATCAAGTTGACTATCTTGCTGTTTACTAATAACTCATTAACAAATTAATTACCTCCATAATATGATTGGTTACTGTTTCAAAGAAATTTGTAAGTTTAGAAAGGCAGTAATTCAGAAACCAAGGCCTGCTTTTTGAAAGGTTTTATTTAATAATAAAACACCTTTCCTCAATTTAGCAAAAAGAATATTTTAAACTAAATTATCTATAATAGTTCTTGTTCAATCCCTTTTAAAAATTAACATTAAAACACCAAGCTTCCATTCTTATGATACAGAGGTTTATCTTAAAGATGGATAGTGCTTTTTAAAGAGAACCAAAAATTTCTAGAACTTTAAAACCACTTGGATGTCTCATCTTTTGAAATTTTCTTCCTAAAAATATCAGTTCAGGCTTAATTATCTCCCTACATCTTCTGCATCAAAGAAAGCTGAACATTTATTCAAATTTTAGTAGTTTTTTTTAAACTATAAGTTTCTTGCTTGTGATATATTTAAGTACTTTTTCACTTTTGGTTTAAATTTTAGGAGCATTGTGGCTCCTTCTCTCAATAAATACCTCTTTGACATTATTATCTTTTATTTCATTTGTGCACATTTGGCTTCCTTTTCGTTCTCCTCTTTGGGGTAAGAGTTCTCATTTTTCTGAAGAAAGCTTTCTAGTCTCTAAAAACGCTTCCTTCAGAAAACAAGACATCTTATCCAAATAGGGAGAGAGTGAAAATAGAACTCATGACCTTGACATTGCTACTTAATCACATTATAATCTCTTGGACTTAGTCATTCATGTTTTGACCTAGTAATACTTGTACTGTTATACTTTGTATTAATCCACGTGACTGTGATTTTCAGCTTTCTTTTATCATTCATTTTTCCTCCATAGTTTTATTTTTGAAAGTCAAATGTGACTGGTTGGAGTTGTGTGGTAATTTTCTATCAATCAATTTAGTTTGATAGTAATATGGTCCTGCTTTCCAATCAATTTAGCAACACTCACCTCTCTCATTAGGTTACTAAATTCAAGGTTACTTTCCCTGTGGATAGTTTTATGAACAGCTGTCCTAAGGCAAAATTATTTAGAGTTTCTAAACATTTCATCTTTTTTTCATGATTGGATCATGCATCTGTCTACTATATGTGATAATCAAGTTTGTATGACCTTGTCTTCCTGAGTGATTCATTGTTTTCAGCTTTCCCCTTCAAAGACAATAGGGACTATGAGTATTGTATTTAAAGATAGAGACCCAAAAGTGCTTTTTCAAGAGGCAACTGGACTTTCTTAGTTTTTNTTTTTCTTTGAAGACGTTTCGCTTTTCATCCAAGTTCTTGGATGAGAAGCAAACGCCTTCAAAGAAAAAACAGAAAGTCCANTTGCCTCTTGAAAAAGCACCTTTGGAAGAACCATGACCTGGATGACTGAGAATCTCCATAGACATTTAAAGGTGGAGAGATTGGAAGCAATTCCATTCTTGTTGGAAACTGGGTGTTAAATCAACACCCACTATAAATTGATAAAGAATCTCAACATATTTTGGTGGCTCAAGAAAAAAATGCATAAGTACTTTAAGTTTTTGTTTGTACACTCAGATATACCATTACTAAATCTCTGGTAAATTTATTCCAGAATTTAGCATTGCAAAGTCATTAGAAAAGAAAGCAATTATTATTTGGAATGTAATCATCATGTTGCCATTTTTTTCAAACCCCAGCTATGTATTTACAGTGCCTCAGCTTGTAGGATCAATAGGGAGAAGGTAACTTCAGTATATTATTTGGTTGTCATCTTATCATGATTATAAATGGTGCAGCCAGATAGCCTCTGACTGGAAGTGTTTGCAATCAATCTAGGGTTAACTTTGTGTATACAAAAATATATTCAAACTTAAAAGCAGTTTTTCATGCCTTTCTTGGCTATAACATGATACCGTAAAAGGAAAGATGCCTTAAAGTATAGCCACACAAAGCATTGCACTGCTTTTTGTGAGGTGCAACAATTGCTAATGCAAAAAAGCTGCTCATGGATGAAGCCCATGACTAACTAGTGACCTTTGAGAAAGGGAGAGTAGTCCTTGTTGAATATCCAAAATGGCCTTGTATATGTATAATTAGGAAAATGAAGGTTTATCGGTGGTGTAGTTTTAGAAGTATGTTAAGATGAACTTTTTGTTTGCATTTGAGCTTTTATAGGAGTGCTAACTAAGGTTACCTCTAAAGGGAATTATTTGTTAATTAAAGCAATGCATGCTAATCCATGTTACTAGGAAACTCTCATGTTTCCACTGTAAATTTTAGAAAGGAGTCAAGCATCCCTAATGGGGAAAAGAGAAGCTTTAGGGCTTACTGCTGGTGTTATGATTAGATGTGTCACAGGGGCACTCATGGGGCCAAGCCAATGTGAAATTAAGTGACAAAAACGTGCCTGGAATAATCTAGCCTGCATTATCTTCTGAGATAATAGCAATTCTATTATTTGGCTGAGCCACAGTTTTAGAATATAAAGCAAGTATAATAATCTAATAATTCTTCTGAGCTACTGCATATTTTCTGTTTTCCTTTTGTGCAATTTTCTTGTTATGCATTTAGTCCCCCTTGTTAGGTAAAGCTTCTAAAAAAAGAATGTAATTATCTCCCTCAAACTCTAAAAAGCATGTTAACTGAATTAATATCTAGCAATAAAAAGAGAATACAAACATTTTGATGGAGCAGCTATATAGTAAGGGGAGTCCTTGCTAGATAGAGTCACCTATTGAATAAGATCCTTCCATTCCCCACTATCCTGTTAGAGCTGAAGAAGCTTTTTGGATGAGAAGTGAAATTTCTTCAAAGAAAAAACAAAAAAGTCCAGTTGCCTCCAGAAAAAGCACTTTTGGGACAACCATGATGTGGATGACTGTCTGTCTCTATAGACTAATGAATGAGACCATCTAAAAACCTTAGAGAGGACTCTTATAACATATTGCTGCATTTTTTTAAACTTAAATTTTGGCTTTAATACTCTGCCACTGGAAAGTCAAATCCCTCTTAAAGACTTAGAAACTTATATTAGAAACCAATTCCTACTGACTTTCATGATCTCTTTGTGAAACTTTATCATTCCATTATAGTAAGTACATTCCAATAAAATAATAATTGAGAGGTCCTTGGTGCTTGCTTGTTTTCTTGCAGATGTTTCATTACCCTAATGAGGTACCATCATCAGTGCAAGCAAGGAGTGCAGTTTGCTGTCAGTTTATATTCTGGTGTCTTGCATGTCTGTGTGGGTGGAAATGGTATTAGAGATTCTTTGGATGGGCTGTTTACTGATGGCTCTTTGGCAGTTTCTTAATTGGGATATTGCTTACCTGATTGTTGGTCTGAAGTTGACCTTGGATCAGATCTGAGCGCTGATTACTGATGGACAAGTGCTGGAGTCTTTTTCTGTTTTGGGCTGCTTGATTGTCTCTTTTGCATAGTCTATAGATGTTGTTAATGTCTCTGTGTCTATTGAGACTGATTTGTCAGAGTGCCAGGCTTCTATGTAATAATAATAATAATTGATATTCTCAATTTACATTCCTGATTCCGTTTACTTACACCAAAAACTATGATCCTTCCCCATAATTTTATAAAGATTTTGGCTTCAAATGAATATCCATTTCCCAGACTACTATAACATCAACTTTACTTAGGAAATTGTCTTCTTTAGTACTACCATGAAGCCAAGTTAGATTGTAAATCAATTTAGAGGTCTGGCAATATAAAAGCAGTTATGGCCTGAAAGAAGAGCAGCAACTTAACACCCTTTGGATGCTTTGATCTAAATTTCCTATAAGCCTTTGTCACAAACAGCTCTGGTTGGAGGATATGACAATTCATGTCCAAAACATCTAAAGGATACTAAATTATCTGCTTGGCTGACAGTGTCAGGATGATCCTGCTTTCAGTTTGTAGCAGATTTGTATTTTTGCTTTCAGAATTTAGGTCTCCATGGAATTGATAAAAAGATAAAAAGCTTGAAACATAATGCAGGCATTTCAATCAAGTTGCATTTAAATTCAAATTCATAACAAATACTTTGAATAAATTTTGTTTTGAATGCACTTTTAGAAGAATTTAATCCATGAGAGTTGTGCATTTACATAACTTCATGATGCATCTCTGCAATACAAAATATGTCTATTTTGCATTGGCCTTTACCTATGTTGTAACAATGCTGCATACATGGTATTTATACTGCATAATATTTACATATTTGGAACTTATTATACAGTTTGCATTTTTTAAAATAAGAACAAGACGTAATTACCTTGATCTTCATGCTCTACCTTTATGCATTCCCCTTATCATATTTTCTCAACTTTCTTTTGAATTTATTACTGGATATTGTTGATTAGATTGTTGATGGCTAAAGTTGCTGTTATTAAAAGCTAAGTCCATTTGTAATAACACCATGCTCTTCAAAGTCCCTGAATCATGAGTTGGGCAACCAATAAGTTTGATAAACATTTGATAAATTTATTAGCCTTTAATACATGATTAGATTCTGCACAAGCAGGTAGATCTGGTGTGTGTTTTAAGACCTAGATGGATAATATCTCACCCTTTGGAAATTTGCCTTTCTGGGTTTCGGGTGTGCAGCAGTCTTGGGGTGAAGCCCAGGGAAAGGGGGGATGTCCTTGAGGGACAACGTATGACCAGTATCATTGCTCCCAAGGTGTCAGAGTGCCTACATATTAAGTTGGAAATAGGAACAAGCCAGGGTATCAATTAGAGGCCATATATACGGTAAAGAGGCAGTTTCATCTAGGGATTAAGGCATCAGGCTAGAAAGAGGGAGACTGAGTTCTAATCCTGTCTGAGCCACAAAAGCCAGCTGGGTGACTTTGAGACATCACTCAAATAGGAGGAAGAAGGTGCATTGGATCTGGTCACCACTTTGAGTTATTTCTAAAAGCAATACTGTAAAGGTGGGATACAAATAAATAAATAAACAGACCTCACGTTTGCTTTGAAACAATTGCTTGGTGATGTTGGAACATACATTGTGGTTAGGTCACTTCTTGCTCCAATTAAGATTAATTGTCACCTGGCTCTATCCAGCATGTTGTATCTAGATTGTTTCCAGTTGGTGCTTTGAGAATTTCTCCAATGTTCTGATCATCTTTTCTGACTGGCCTGTTAGTCTCTGGCTATAGGAAGTGACCTTAATTCTTGACATGCATTGTTCCTGAATGGCTTTTTCTGTACACTAATCATAGAGCATACCCTAAGTCTCTGAGGAACTTTGGAAGTTGAAGATGAGAAACAATGCCTAAAACATGGTAGAAAAAGACAAAAATAAATTTGATTAAGCATAGGTACACACTTAGGTCTGAGGTTATACAATGCAATAAAGCAGTATAAATTCTTCCATTATTGTAGTGCCAAACTGTTGTTCACTATTACTTGCAACTTATGACTGAGTTGTTTACAGATATAGATGAACAATTATGATGAAATGTGGTTATTCTTTAATTAAACCATTGTCTAAAACTATATGCAATGCATATATGTACAACTGTTCCTTCTTCAGTGACTGCAGATAAGATGGTAAATTTTAAAAAAAGCATTTCCTTACTGTTGTGCACATTTACAATGAAATTTTATACACCTCATGACAATGTGCCAACTAAGATTCATTCAAGCCTTCAATTTTCTCGGGCAACATCTGATATGGTGACTGAGGCATTATATATCTTTATATTCTGTGTCTTCTTTTGTCCTGTAGACTCTGAGACTTTTTGGCATGACCACAGTCACTGTTTGTGGGCTTGACCCTTGACCTGAGTGAGGCTGAGGAAGCCTTCTTGGTGCTCTATGTGGGTAATGTAAGGTTGGCTGTGACTAAAAAGTAAAATGTTTTTACTGTGATGCTTATGTTTTGGAAAATATGCTCCCCCCCAAAAATTAAAATGGCACCCTCAATTATGGCCTTCTGGAAGTTAGTAAAGGTGAATTTGTTGGGTTTGTTTTAAAATTTGTTCTATTATTGTTGGTTTTGACTTTACTAGCTATTGATGGTATTAGGTTGTGGGCTAGAGTCTTTGCTTATTGTTTTTTTCCTTACTGAGGATATTGTGTTATAATTCTTTTCTGTCTGTGGGCATTTTATTGTATTTTATTTTGTTTTAAGCTGTTTGAGTAGTGACGGTCCTTTGGAGGTATATAAATAACAATAACTATTATTATATAGACAAAAATGTGAAATCACATCTGCCAGTTCTTTAGCTGGTATTGGCCTTTTTAATAAATAGAATGACTGTGGCAAAAGAAAGAAGAAATGATACCAATAAGTAATAGGTGCCTTGGGTGCAGTCACAAAACTATCTGCATTGACAAGTTCACCATCAGTCAATTGCAAAAGGCAGCTTTACTCAGAATAGATTGCCTCTTGCAACGATACTTCTAACACCATCAAATATCAACATCCTAGGACCTTAGAAAGTATTCAGTATGTGAATAAAAGTGCCAAATCCAGTATGAATATCTGGCTGGTTGTGCAACCAACCGCAGTAATAATATTTATGACTTTCACATGAAGTAGTGAAATGATAGGGATAGCAGAGTATGCTTACTGGGTTATAAACTGAAGATTCTTTTTCTCAGCTCCTTATCCTCTACTTGTCAGATTGAATTCTATTCTTATGTCTCACAGACCATCATTTAAACCTCTCAACTCTGCTATGAAATAGGATGGAGTCAGTGAATGAACCCAAATCACACGCTATGAATCATGCTTGAGTTGAGATTGGGATCTAGATTTTTGGGACTACTTTATTCTGAAGGCTTCTGTATTCAGAATATTGTGCAATGTCCCAGGGCTTTAAAAAAGTTGTCTATATCTTCTTTAAAGGAACTACAACTTCATAATAACCTTTTCAGTCTTCAGCCATAGCCAAGCGAACAATATGGTCACATGTAAACCTATTATTTTGCTTACCTCTATTTACCTGACGATGGGTGCTTTCTTAGCCTGCAAGCATGGGTAAGAATTCTTTCCTGAATCAAAAAGCTTTAATATTTATTTGTCTGTTCTTGTGTTATCTGTAGCAACAGATTTTTCCTTAGAACTGCAGGATTGTAATACTGTAACATAGTAGCATGGAAATATTGTGAGTTAAATTTTCCTCACTGTGGTTTATGCTGATAAAAGCTTCTGAAAATTCCTTTTGTTTCCCCATTTTATGACTGCAAAATATATGAAGGAGAAAAAGCATCTGTCAGTTTAAACAACATCTACAATTACTCTACTCTGGTGTTTTTAAGCACAAAAGAGAAAAATGATTAAATTCTACCATCAAGTAAATATATGGATACCTATCCTGAAGTCATTTGCTAAATGCAAGTTGTGTATGCCTCTGGCTTTTTGCATTATGAATGTATCACCTGTTCCAGAAACATGAATGTAAAGATGAGCTGTTGTTAGGTAAGATTTATAGCTTGACTAAATTAAATATTTGTGCTGCTGCTCTCTTGCTTATTGCTTGACTAGCACTTTAGAGAATAGCCTCTCTTAAGCTTGCCACAAACTGGCATTTTAGGAAATTTAATAGGAAGACAGATGTTATTCAAAATGTTATAAGAGATATTAACTTTTCTTGGGTTCCTTGGCAGGGGAAAGTAGATGGAAACATTGCTGGAATATAAAAAAAAATGTGATAAAAGAAAATGAGACTAAAATGCATAACTTGGAAAAGAACTTCATATCAAATATAGCTTGATAGAAAGAGCTGAAATTGCAATATGGTACAGCTATAGGACAATATTTTTGGATACTATATTTGCTGCTAGAGAAAGGAAGAATCAAAGTATGTCTTAATTAATGTATAACAGTCGTCAGTTCCAATAACGTAACAGCCAGTTCTTGGAGCCAATACCTCATAAAGTGATGAAGGCAAGAAACAGAAAAATGGATTACCAGTCAGAAGTTATAACTACTTCAGTGCATTCAGCTAACAGGCCAAATGTTTTTTTTTATCCTATGGTGACAGGAATGTGAAACTTTTTTCAAGCCAAAGATTGCATTTAGTTTTTGAGTGACATGCTGGATAAGAGAGTAGATGGTCTAAAAAGTAATGACTACATTTTTAAAATTTATTTGAGAAATTCCAATATTTCTTTTGAATAAAAATATTTTGTGAGACTGTTAGCAGTTACAAGGTGCAATAATGGAAATATATTGAAACAGTCTTAAAAATTCATTTAAAAGGCGATTTAAAAAACATAATAGTATTATTATTCTCCATGCATTTAATAACGTTATTATTTTGTTACATTATATGTAATTACATGACACTTTGAGAGCTGTACCTAATGATTTTGGTTTGGGATGCAAGTTGTAAGACCCCAGAGGGTCAGAAAAGATCCTAAAGCTAAATGAAGATAGGTTTTTAAAGCTTTTTTAAAATGTTATGATTGAAGTTCATAAGTAATTGTGAGCTAGAAGAGGAGTCTGCAAGGTGTGCTAAAAATGGTGGCCATGATAGTGCAACTCAAATAAAAAACAGAGTTTTATTTCACTATTATGGGCACCATCTTGGCATTCCTTATCAGGTCCTTTGAGTTCCTCTCTACTTAACTGTGGGAAAGTATTTTGAGAAATCCTTGTATTAAGTGCTAATTAACGTGACTGTTTTCCTTAGTGGGTATAGCAGTTTTAATGCAGATTTTCAATTAGGGGCAAAACAGAAGGATATAGACAATTTTTAAGGTAGCCTTGTCCTATAAGAAAGTTTGAAGAATCAGGACCACACTTTATGTTCCAATTAATAGCAATAGCAATAGCACTTAGATATATATCGCTTCACAGTGCTTTACAGCCCACTCTAAGCGGTTTACAGCGTCAGCATATTGCCCCCAACAATCTGGGTCCTCATTTTACCGACCTTGAGTCAACCTTGAGCCTGGTGAGATTTGAACTGCCAAATTGTAGTCAGCTGGCAGTCAGCAGAAGCAGCCTGCAGTACTGCATTTTAACCACTGCACCATGATGGCTCTTTAAGTTAAGAAGATCTATTACTTAAGCCTATATATAAGAAAATCTAATTCACTAACAATCAGCACTAAATTGGCACTAGAAAAGAATTAACAGAGGGGGACTTGATCAGTTGTGGGAACATAGTGACTGCAGACTGATCCCTCTCTTGATTCTGCCCCTCTGCCTTTTATTCTCCTAAAGTTTACATGTAAAAGCAATAACAAAGTACAAATCAATCTGGAAAAAAAATCCACTAATGAAAAAGAGGATAATCTTATAGGGGTCCTGGATTAAAAAAATAATTGAAAGAAAACTTCCAGTCCATTTTAGATAATTTTCTCCTATTTCAGTAATTAATTATTCTATGAATAAAAAAACTATCAGCTCAAAATAAAATTAAGTTTGTGCTATTTTTTCCAGTAGGATAATAAGGATTTTTCTTGAACGGACTAATTCTGTTAAATATGTTGGACATTTTTGAAAACAAATATTTCTGATTCAGGTCTTCTATAAGTAGGGATGGGATGCTACCGGTTCTCCCTGGTTCTAAAGAACCAGTAGCTCTGAAGAGCAGCAGACACAGAACCAGTTCTGTGTTTGCTGCTGTTTGGCCCACCTGCCTGCCTGGGCTCTTACCTGTCTTTTATTTCCTNGAAAAAGCAGGAAAAAAGAGGCTTTTCAAGAGGCATTTTTCAGCTGTCCAGGCGGCACAGCGTAAGGTTTTTTTAAACACGTGCGCAGCATGCGTGCAAAACATCACCGAACCAGTAGTAACACCAGTTGAATCCCACCCCTGTCTATAAGATTAATCTTTGTCTGGGTTTTGATAGGTAAAGTGAATTCTTTGCTTTAAAATACTTGAAAAGAGGGTGGGATGCAAATGCAGTAAAATGAATTAATTAAACAAAGCAAATTCCAAATTGAACTACATAAATACAAACATCCCATTACTACTGGAAATTAAACCAGGTAGTCAAACAAACAACTTTAACAAATGATGTTTATTTACAGTCACAGAAGTGAAGGAGGAAAGAAAATAATGGAAGAGAAATCTGCATTTTTATAGGAATCCAAGTTGGAGCAAAGTTGAAAATTTGTATTGTTGTTTTGTGGATTATCTAAATATATTGAATCATGGCTTTTCAATAACCCCTAATACTATATATCAAGCTATTAAAGTTATTTTAATTTTAATTCCCTGAGCTTTTCAAAATTCCCAGTAATTTTTCTATACCCTAAAGATATTTATGTTAGACTGAAAAAGAAAAATGTTATATGACTAGATATGGTTTGTTTTGTCATGATGATGGTTGTTTCCTCTTATATCTTCTTTGTACATGCTTCCTTAGTTTTGCTGAAAAATGGAATGAAAAATCTGAGTTGTGTTCCTGCGTTTTTTAAAAGGAAATATAGAAGAACTTTGGCTAATAAACATTACAACATGGTTATTCAAAACTTTTCTCAGGCTCTGGAGGACAGCTTCTCGAATAACAGAGATTCTTCCTTTTGAATCCAAAGTAACTTAATCCATTCTGATCACAAGTCGACTCCAAAAACAAGATCCTTATTTTTTTTCTCTCATTGAAGGTTCCCACGCCTTTTTGACTGCATCTAAGAACTCTTTACAGTATGACACTTGTTCAATACTAAAAGTTACCCTTTCAATAACAAAGAGTTCAGGATTTGATTTCTGTCCTTGAAGCTTGCCAACACTAGCTGCTTGGATATTTTAATCACTGACCATATAAATGAACACTGAAGGGTCCTTTTCCAGTCATGAGTAACAGATTTCACCCTGATGAAAATGTTGAAACTTGAGTAAACATTACACAACTTTGTCTAATGCAGGGGTCCCCAAACTTGGCAACCTTAAGACTTGTGGACTTCAACTCCTAGAATTCTCCAGCATTTGAAGTTCAATTAACATTTCTATAGAGCTGAAGGCTTTTCTCTCCCCTTTTCCTCCTAATGAAAAAACAGTACTACATGCTATTTTAATATTAGTTCTCACACCAAGTGCATTTTGCCCCTGAATTGCAAGAAGATCCTACTAACTAGATATCCATAATGTAATATATTTGATACTGAAAGCAGTATTATCTATATCAAAATCAAGAAATACATCTGAAAATTGAAAGCCTGAAGATAAAGTCAATGAAAAGTTGCAATCAACTTTAGTCGCTTGCATTGGTATTGTTATGGCCCACCGGCGGCTGGCGGAGCCGGCAGCAGAGTTGGACAATAGTGAGGAGGTTGGGGAGGAACACAGGCCATTCCTGGAGGCTGAGGAAGGCTCAGATGATGGCTCTGCATCTGAGGCAGAGATGGGGCCAGGGCAGGCTGGCAGTCATCAGTTGTCTTCGGGCTCGGACAGCAGTGAAGTGGGGGAGCTTCTGAAACTGGTTCTCAGCTGCGCATGCACAGAACTGCCACAAGGAAGGCACACTTAGGAACTCAGGGTTGACGTGGGAATAAGGCCACAGGTGGATGATGAATGGCCCCTCCCATCAGGATTAAAAGAGAAGCAAAAGGGGAGGGGGCTTTTACAGGAAACAACTCGCTCATTCGTTCCAGCCTTGTGAAGATTTGTCTGTATAACCCAGCCCTTCCCTGTCAGCACTGAGTGTGGAATTTTACCAGGCAGTGTTCCAGGATTGATAAAGGTCTGAGCTAATTAGTATACCTTCGCAAGATTGTTTGCCAAGCTTTGGCTGACTGTGAATGAAATAAATTCACATTCATGTAATAAAAGAGGTTTTTGCTGGCACTCAGAATTGACTTAGTGCTTTTTGGGAGGCCTAGGACAGAACAGGTACTTCCACAGTGCAGTGCTAAGCAGCTTGACTCTTGTGCCAAAATGGTCTGGAAATGATTCAATGTTAACCCTTTTGTCCTTTTTTATCACGGCCAGAATTCTAGTTGAACCATGTTTATCATGGCCCATGGCTGATTTCCTCTGCTTCTGGACCTGTCTCACCCATGCAGGAAAGCAAGAAGAGAGCAGACTGGCAAGATTCCAGATCTCAAAGTCACTTAGGGATTAAACTATGCCTAGAATACAACTATGATACCATTCCACTATCAGTTAGTAGCTTAGATCCAGGTTTTCCACTGTTTGAAACTTCCACATTTTCAACAATAAGCACATAAAAATGCTTTCTCCATCCACTCTTTAATAATCTTCATTGTATCACATAGCTGTTTTTGAACAGCTTATTTTGAAACTGCAGTTGGTTCCAAATACAGATATTAGTTTACTGTCTGAATGGTCCTTCAGAAGTAAAACCAGGTCTCTGTCAGTTTCCAGTCAGAATTCAAAATCCTGGTGCTCAGCACCAAAGTAGGAATACTTGAGAAAGCAAGTTCAATCAAATGTGTATACCCACAATTAAAGCAAGGGCAATTCTTGTCACATATTTTTATGCTCACTTAGATCCTGCAACTGTTAACTTTCTTTTCCTTTCCCTTGTTTCGTGACCCAGAAATTTATCCTGACACTTAAGAAGAAAAAGGCAAGCAGTAACGATTGGTTCCAACATCATTGGAGCCACTGCATTCAAAGTTGGAAACTAATTATCTGGGTAGATAGGGAGTAGTCCTTTGGCTGGCTGCCTCCCAGTCAAAATAATGAAGACAGCATCATCATTAAGCTTGGTGAGATCTTTGGACAGATGCTTTGCTTCCTTGCCTTTTGAAGCAAGGACACTTCTTGCTTTTAAGAGTAAAGCAGCCACATTGCTTCATCTGCCTCACCTGGTACTTTTAATAGCTGGAAGAGGCTATTCTAAGGGGTAATTTATTTCTTCAGAAGGAAAAAATTGCTGTCAAATTTGGGAACATCAAGAAGTTCCACTGCTGTTTTCTTTCTAACATTTTTTGTAGGTATGTTTCTATGCCTCAGATAATGGAAATGGGAGCCCCAGTGTTTTATTAAGGATACTTTGAAAATATCTTCTTGCATTTCTTACAATATCTTGTAAGGTTACAATAGGAACATTTCGAGGGCTTAGTTATCCTAACGAGAAGGAGCTCATGAATCATAGTTGCAATATTTAAAGCTCTAAACCAGTGTTTATCTTTAAGCAAGTGTTAGAAAAACATGGGAATCAAATAAATCCATAAACGTCAATTCCCTATGTTTTTAATCTCTAAATTCATAGCAGTTAATGTTTTGCAACATATAAGGCAATGGCTATGATTAAATTTGTATATGTTTTACATTCCCTCCCTCCATTTTACAGGGCTTTTAAAACTAAATTTTGTGTAAACATTAATAAAACATATATTTATTTATAACTAGCTCAATACCCGTGCTTCGCTACAAAACTATGCAGTCGGGCTTAGTTTTGGGGAGGAAAATAAGGGGAAAAA
>AZIM01004237.1:40724-51070 GCA_000516915.1 Ophiophagus hannah | reverse complement strand
CCCGAATTTGAGCGACCTTGTCTGTCAGGTACCTACTAAATTCCTCGGCCCTGCCCTGAAGGGGATCATCCCGTGGCCCCTGATATAGGAGTGAACTAGTGACCCTAAACAGGGCAGCCGGGCGGTCCTCTGCAGACGCAATGGGAGAGGAGCAGTAAACCCGCCTCACCTCTCTCAGCGCAAACAGGTAAGTCCTAATATGGGCTCTTAACTGGGCACAGTCAAATTCGGATCAGCTTGCCCTCCACCTGCCCTCTAGGCCTCGTTAATATAGAGTTAATCTATAAGTGTCTATTCAAGCTGAAGACTGAGTCAAAACTGAGAATGCAGGCGCAAGAGGCATGGATACGAAAGATTGACAGACTCAGTCTAAAGAGCAGAGAGAGAGAGTTAACCCATTCCTTGGATTCTCCTCAGCACACTGGAGGAGACTTTTAACCTTAAAATTATTGAACCATTTCCTGACATGTTCTAACCAAAGCAGTGCCAATCCACAGAGACTTCAGCATGAATGTACATAATGGATGAAGATAATGTTGATAAAGATTGTGGATAGTAATTGAACAGAATAGGAAGGTGCAAAGAGTTTTGAAATTTTTCAATTTGAAACACTCCATTTTGAGTGCAAAATGTTTCCCTGAAGTACAGAATGGCTGTTCTTGAGTGTTCTTGAACTCAGAAAAAAATACAAAATATTCAAACAGTTCTATTACACACTCTGAATAATTCTGTGTTCAAGGTAGGGTTTTCAAAACTGTGCCACCTGAGACACTTCACACCCTATTAGAATGAAACCTTTAGTGAGAAATACGGTTAATTGAGGAGTGCTTGGTGCTCTCTGAGACTGGTTGTTTTCATGCAGATGGTGCTCTTAATAAACTCACCACAGGTCACATTTGAAATTATATTTTACATGATCTTAATAGAGAAGCACAAGGCAAAACTATTGTATTCTACAATTTCTATTAAACAAGGCTAATCTCATAATTACAATGACCGCCAGCCAGGATAAAAAAGAAACACTGGTTTTCATTGGAACACATATAACATAGACAAATGACTAACATTGACAATGGAAAGCAGTCTGTACAAAGGACAAAGAAAAACAATAGTTAGCAAAGCTGATTTACATATTGTAATTTTTATATTTATTTAGTAAATGTTTTTCCCCCTTCTGGGAGCACAAAGTGATGTTTCCCCATAGCAATACCCAGTGAAGAAAAAGCCATAATTTTAAACAAGCCTATCATTAACTTTCTCCATGTAGCTACTTTCATACATCTTGCCTTTCATTAGAGAGAAAAGGGCAAATTGTAAATCCAATGTCACCCACCTTAGGAAGATATACGGTATAATCCATTTATGTGCTTTGGCAATGATCATCTGGTTTACAAATGTACAGTCAAACTTTTATTATATTTTCAACATTTGAAAATGTATTAGATCAGCAATGTATTTAGATTCAGTTCCCATTATCCAAGTATATTTACCATTACAGATAAGAGTTATTCTGAAGACATCCAAACCACCAAACTATACTTACCATTTCCCTGAATGCAGTTTCAATAGCTCCCATGACAAGGCATTCCTGCGAGATTTTTTTTTCTGTAAAGAATCGAGTAGGTGGAGTGCCAGGGGAACCTGGAGTTCCAACACTTCCTCTCAGTGAGGCTGCCCGGGTTAGAGTTCTGCTGCTGGCATTCATGCTTTCTGGCTCTTCCCCCAGGCAGGTTGGTGGAGGAACAGCAGAGTTTTTCAGGATGTCTACAATCTCCTGCAACTGCTCTACAATATGATACTGCAGCAACTTGGAGGCTACCACAGCTGCTCCAGATCCAGCATGGCCATCAAATAATGACCAATAATGAAAAGAGATGCTATCCGATTCCTATTTAAGGAAAGAAGAAATATATTTCACTGTGACTCTCACATTAGAATAAAAGCAAGTTCATACATTTCCCCACATGACTGAGGTAATTTTGAGGGAGAAGAATATATGGGGAGAATCTAAGCACAACATAACTCTTGATCTAGTTCTGCAATCTACTTTGTTTGTTTTCTGCTTGTACAAGAATATTTTGTGAACAAACTCTGAAAAACATTCAAAGTTATTCTTATCCACAGGGGCAGTTTATTTTGCATAGGAATGAATATGTCTACATATAATTTGGAGATCTAATCTTAAACTGTCAAATCAGCTCAACTCATCTATTCAAGTTGAATCAGCAATTGCATTTGGCTCACATCCAATTAATACAGGTGTGTCAAAAATCCATGACTATCTTTTCCTTTAAAACCCATGAAGCTGTTAAAGAACTTTCACTAGTAAGTCTAAATACACCACCTAGAACTCTCACTTGTATTGCTTCATGTTAATACCACACAGGAGGAACTCCCACCTCCAGCAGCATTACTATACTTTTAGTATAATAATAATTATGTTGTAAGTACTTTATTCAGTTTCATTGTTCCAGACTTGTAGTATGGACTAAAAAATAAAATGCGTTTAAACTCTAGAGTAACAGTGCCCTCTAGTAGTATGTTTCACAGCAGCATTGTTCACATTTTAGGAAAGAAGATAAACTTGTTAAGAAAACATTAGTTGAGTGTGTCTGTGTTTTGTGTGTGTGTGTGTGTGTGTGTGTGTGTTCTTGTATCAAAATGTTTATAGGTGAACCAATTGTCTTGATGAATCACTGAGAAGACACACTGAAGACAGAGACTTACTGAATTCTCTTTCAACTGCAATCCTTCCCCATTGGGCAATGATGATCTCCGCTTACTAGAGGAATTTCTGCTTGGTGTTGAATTAGTTGTTCCGATTTTCTTCTTCACCGTAAGCACTTCACAACTTGCTTGGTCCTCATTATGTGTACTTTTCCCTGCATTGATCACTCTATGAAGAAGAAAACACAATCAAGAGTATTTTTAAAAATCTAATTTTTTGTTTGTATGTACCTGTATTTAATAACTCTTTGGAATTTAAATGCCCTATTGAACAAAACTCTGCAATTTACAAAATTAATAACACATGAAAGAAATAATATTTTAGGATTTATAGTAATTCCTGGGCAAGGGAACTCAGATTTAAGAGACCCATTTAGTTGCAGTTTGGCATTCATAAGGAGTTCTTTTTAAAACAAAATTTTCATCCAATACTTGAGAAATCAGATCTGCATGTTTACTTCAGTGTGACTCCTTCAAACATTAACAAGCCATTCAGAAATTCTAAAAAAATGGAATGAAAATACATCCAAAACTTTGAAAATTTTGAGATACCATTTTACAACTGTAAATTATACCCATAGAGTCAGATATGAACACTAAAATAACATTTTAAATGCCAGAAACTGTTAAAATTACCAAACTTTATACAATATTAGGATTCCTCTCTAATATCTTATAGCAGTGATGGCTAATCTTTTCAGCACCAAGTGCCCAAAGCGCAAGCATGCATCCCCAAAATGTAACATGTGCACATCCCGTGCATACACATGCACCCCCCTGCACCCCATTCATGTGTGCTTGACCCCCCCACATGCACCCCCCTCCCCGCATATGCACGGCAGAGACCTGAAGACCAGCTGGCCGGCAGGAAACACGCATGCACAGCAGAGCTGAGCTGCGACTATAGCTCGCGTGCCCAGAGAGAGGGCTCTGCGTGCCACCTCTGGCATGTGTGTCATACGTTCGCCATCATGGTCTTATATAATTTCAGCTGAGGATTTCAAATTCTAGTGAAGTTTGATAATTAATTTTGTCCATTTGATTATGGTCACACAGTCAGATGTTTAGACACATCATATTAGACCCAACTAATTTTTTCAAATTTTTAAATATGGCCCATCCAAAAAAATTACTATTTCAAATATGATTATGTCTCAGGTATTTTGTTTACTAAAACCTGACACATGAAGCTTGATAGTCCACAAACTTTCTTAATAAATGTTCTTAACTTATTTTAAGATATACATTGTTATCCAAGTGTTTTGTTTGTTTTTTGTTCATCATTTAGTCATAACAATTCATAAATACACTATTAGAAGGCAAACTTGTGATATTGTCCACTGCTACCCTTTCTAGGTTTGTACTCTCTAACAGCCCAAGAAATATTCTGAGTCCTATTTTTATATATTGTAATGGTTATATATTTTCAGATTATAATTAGATGTCACACTGTGCTGTTGTATTTGTATTAACTATCTTTGCTATGTTGCTTAATATGGATTACACTTTTGGCAACATTTCTTTAAATAAGTTCATCTGTTAGTTGTATATTAATTGATATGAGCATATCTATTTGTACGGTACTTTTTTACCCATTGTCCATTGTTCATAAGTAGCTTAATTAAGGTAAAGAAATATTCACAGAATCTTGTTCTCTGACTTTTCTATTCAATACTTCTAGTGTTAAAACAACAACAAAGGTGACAACGGGCAACCTTGTCTGGTCCCTTTCGTTATATCTATCAATTCTGTTAACTCTCCATTTATCATAACCCTCGCCGTCTGTNATACTCTAGAGTATCCAAAATTATTCTAACTTTGTCTTTAATTTGTCTTTTTGGCAAAAATCCATTTTGATCTAGATGAATAAAACTATTTAAATATCTTTTAAGTCTTTCTGCTAAAATCGAAGCAAAGAATCTTTTCTTTTTTTATGTCATCATATTTAGCATACTTTGTCTCATATAATGGCACCACAGAATACTATGGGCAAAGCTTCCCAAGAGACTTCAGCCATTTTCTGGCTTACCGACATGTGGTACTTTGATTGTCTTTTTAAAACCAATATAGTTACTGTATAACTTCATAGGAACAGTTCCAAATAGCACCAATTATTTCTTCTTTGATATTTTTAGCATACCAAACTAGAAGTACAGTGAGTTTCTTCTTTTTCTTCTAGCCACAAATTTCTTTGTATGCCTCACTTAAAAGCACCAACTACACTACTAATTTTTTCTATATTTATGCATCAATTCATGCAGATTATACAACAGTTGTCACAATTTAGCCACTAATTTCCCAAAGGTTCTAGCAATGTGAATATGGAAAAATATTTGGGGTTCCAGCAATGTGAATATGGAAAAATATTTGGAAGTCATTTGCTTTGAAGGCAAACGTCAGCTTCCAATTAACATTTCCACTCCACAAAAATTAAGTATTTCTCTCAATTTTATACTTTATGCATTCTACTTTGTAAAATTAACTTGAAAGTTTTGTTTTGCTTAATTCTTACAAAAATGTAGATTGCAAATACAGTAAGAAGTAGGAGTTAGTTATGCTGCACCACTTCAAATGTTCTTTTGATTTTTTTCTTCTTAAAGCTAGATTTTTTTTTAGAAAGTGGTAATCTGATTTTTACTTGGTGTGCATAGGTGCCTTTCAGTTTGTTAAAGTTATGCAATATCATAAAACAAGAAGTATTTTTTGAAAACAACTTATTTTAAGTAACTTATTAAAGCATAGGTAGGTAACTTGATGTCTCCCTGACAATTTAAATCAGAGCTTCCAAAATATCTTGTCATTGATAGTGATTGATGCCTACCCCAATGCTCATAGCAATCACAATCCTATGTAAATAATAAAAATAAACCTAATGCAGCATAATCCTTGTGCAGCTGAAAACATACTGAATCCTACACAGTATTAAAAACAAAAGGTTGCAAAACATCTTGCATATAAATGATGTTGGAAGTTAAACCTTTTCCGTGTCTTATTTCAAATCAGGAGAGAAACACAGAACAATAAAAACTTTGAGGCAGGCTGCCATTGGAAAGGAGGTTTATTGGCCCAGAGACAGCAATGACAACAGCAAGCATTTCTGAGGGCAGCTGGCAAATTGGTCTGATCAGTAGATGAGTTTTTATATATTTGGGGGGCTTTGTAAAAATGGTCTTCAAGGTTCTGACCAGCTCTAAAGGTAAAGGGAAAATTCAAGTCCTAGGTGTTTTTTCTCCCTGATCTAATCCTGTCAGCCTAGTCATGTCAATTTCAGCTCTTGGTCCATTCTGCCATCTATTTGGAGATCACTTTAGCCAAATCCAGTTTTACAATTTAGATATTGTTTATGAATGAAACTTAGTTTCCTTAAGCTTTGCCTGCTGCAGGCTGTTTTAGTGGAGGAAAGATTGGGGCTGCTTTCTGTTTCTGTTAAGGAGATTTTTCTCCTCTTCTTCTTTATGGAAAATATTCTATTTCTTTTCTTATTCTGTGGAATATTTTATTCTTGGGGGGGGGGTCTTCCTACAATAAAATTTATTTCAAATGAGGAAACTGTCTCACTCAACCAAACATGTATCTGTGTACTGTTCTGAATTCATACAGTGCAACATAAAATGCACCAGGAAACACTTCTTGCAAAATATACATAATGGTGCCCTTATCCCATATTTATGTCTTTCAATATTTATCTAAACTCAAATTTCTATATTGCATCAAATTCTTTGAATTGACTTCGAATTTACATTTTAAATGCAACATTAATCCAAAAAATTCATATTTTCTGACAGTAAGTCACAACTGATGAATGGGGCCCATTTAAAATAATATTAATAACTAGTAATATTAAGAGATTTCAGGATCCTAAAATAAGAAACATTCAAATCATTAGTTTCATGTTTTATCTTTACAATAATTATGCTTAGAATTGCTCTGAACTCATTAAGATCATAATAATGATTACAAGATATTGGCCTATTTCTCTCCCCTATAAAAAAAACTTTTGATGAAGAAGCATTACTTCCATCCACCTAAACAAATGGTGTGTTCTTTCAGATATTTTCTTTGGACTTAAAGCTGTTTAATTTGAACAAGATTTATTTCTTTTCAAACTGAAGTGACGATTTCCACTGAGAATCCAGATATGTGATTAGTTTGTGTACAACTGGAAATTAGAATATTAAAGAAACTTTAAAATTTTTGGTTTATACATGAGTGATACAAAATGGACAATCTGACAACTTCTTTTTCAAGCCTCAAAAACTGACTTTTTTAACATTTTGGAGGCAATTCATATTTTAAGGAGCAAAATTGGTGTCTTAAGCTTTTGTATCTCTAACATCTCCCCAACTGGGCCAACTTTGGGCCCTGGGTCAACTCACTTGCAAAAAACAATGTTAAAATAGGGCTCATCTTGAGGCAGCAGAAAGATACACATTTCTGTTCTACATACTATTTTGTCTCATTCATTCCTTGTTACTTAATACAGTATTTTAAGTAATATGTCCATGTACTAATAGAAATTTCTAGATAATTTTCTACAACCTGAAACAGTACTAAGCTATAATACACAATTTATTTTGAGACAAAGTGAGTATGTACTTTATAATACTGTAGAACACTATGGTTTAAAAGACCTTGAAAGAACCAGTTCTGAATCTCTTACCTGAAAAGCCTATCAAGGGGGAGGGAGTAAAACATTTGGGAGACCTGTTTTTTAGTTGCTCACTCAAGGAAGTTCCAAAACACACTAAGCAACCTTGTCCTTAGACAGTATTACTCAATGCAGCTTTGCAAATTATTCAAGAACAGACGTTACACAAAGCTATTGGTATGGAAAAAGCATCCTTTTTCACAAAGGAAGTAGGAGCCTTCTGAAGGCTCACATGGCTGCTTTGAAAGCTGTTCCTACTTTGTACACATGTGCATGCACTAAAACACTTCTGCCACTACTCTCAGTGAAATGAGAGTATATGCATACATACCCATATGCAGAAAGCCATACTTCTCAAAAACTAAACGTGTCCTGGTTTTGTTTGCACTATTCTGGAATCGAGCTTTGTGGAAGAGGAGCCAGACATTCAGGATGCATCAGAATTTGTGAACTCTGCAAATCAGAAAGTTCTGTTCTGCTATATACAACAATTTTGGTCTCTTTTTATTCCTTTTTAGATCCTTTGCTATTTTATTATCACATTATATGTTACTCTAAGAGAGGGTATGTATGTAGGTATATATAAATGAGATTTATCCACTTGTACTTTATTTTGTGTATGATTATTATAAACATACATTATGTTGTTCAGTTGGGAAAATATCAGCCATATAATGTAATTGTATGTGTATCTACAGAGAATCAAAGCCCATTAATTTCAGTAAGTATGTGTGCTACTTTCTATAGTCAATTTACATAACCCCATATAATTTATTAATTTTTGTTGCTTTCCATTTAATGCTTTGAAAGTCTGTTCCTATCTCCTTAGTGAGTTTCCTATAGCACAATCCTGATTTATAACAAAAGATCTGGCACTGGTAGCTATGCAAGAATAAATGAGATGAGAAACAATGAAACCATGAAACCTAAATGGGCTATGAAACAACATTCGTAAATGGAACAAAAGGGCTGCGTTTGATCTCCTAGTATACTTCAATAATGCATTATAAATAATGATGCATAATTTTTTAGCCTGGACAAATTTCTAAATCAGTCTGTGTTAATTATCTTAGTTTTTTAGAAGTATTTCAATACATGGCATGTACTGCCACATGAGTGGGATGAGCACAACAATGGCTTGCAAGACATTTTCTAAATTTGAGATTTAATTTTCCCCAAAACAGTGACAGCGTGTTAGGAATAAAACTGCATTTCAGTTGTACTTGTGGCCAAACTATGTAAAAGTGACCTATACTGTGCTCACTTTAGCAATAAATAATGTACGTCAGTGATGGCAGACCTATGATATACCATGCCATTTTGACAACACGCCAGCCCTCGACAGCCTCTGGAAGTTGCGCAAGAAGAGGGGTTCCTTTTATTTGATTTCTCTCTTTCTCTCAACAACCCTGATTTCTAATAGTATACCTAGTATACCTACGTAATAAACATCCCTTTTAAAAATGTTAACTAGAATCATGCTTTAGTGTGAAGAGAAGCAGATGAAATCTTTATCTTAAATAGGGCTTTTGACCCAACCAGGTGCTGTTTTATAGACTCCAGTGGGTAGACTTTAAAAGGAGATTTAATTTCAAGATCCCTAGCTTGGTAAAATAGCAGCTGTTATTCTTTTTTTCTCCAATCATCTAGGGTGGAAAAAAAAGAGGCATAATGCTAAGCTCTTAAATAGTATGGATTTAACTTTAAAAAATGAACGAGAAAGCCCTCTAAGCTTCCCTTGACAATAACACCTTAGCTTATTTTTTTTTAAATGCTATTTTCCATCCCTTTTTCTCAGAAAAGGCATCTAGCTTTTCTGAATGTCATTTTTTTCAATCAGTTTCTCAATTATAAGTCCATTAAAAACACCATTACAATGACTAAACTGAACATCTCCACACCTAATAAAGTTAGCAGACTTCTGCTTCTAGTACCAGCAACAATGCTTTCCACAGATATGAGCTTCTTTCTCAAAAGATAATGTCTAATTTGGCTGTAGTTTTGTTTAAGGTGGCAAATCATGTTACTCAGCCGTCATTAGCAACACAGTGAAGTAGCAATAATTAATATCAAACATTTATGAATCTATAATAACAACTGGAGCATATAGTATAAGCAATATCGCTGGGGAGAGAGAACAGAAAGGTTAAGCATGCTGATACCAGTGGGACAGAAATTAAAATATTACAAGAAGGTAAGTTATTTCCTTTCTTTACTGCACATCAAGATAAAGCAGCCTTCATAATTCTAAAAAGCTCAATAAACAGAACCTTGCTAAAAGATCCTGTGCAAGATGCAATGCCCAGCCTTGTTCCATAACTGCGAAATTGCCAAGAAATCAACAAAAACTATTCTGCAACACAAAGCACACATAAATAAAATGCTGTCTATTCTCTTTATGTAACTTTAGGAATGTTAACAGAACTTGATTCAGGAGATTTTTCTGGCAATTTAAATATATTAAAGATGCATATAAAGATTATTCTGAAGAAATTATTCGTTACACTGTAAATTTCTGGGATTTTTTAATCCACAGATTTAAAAACAAAAATAAAAAAGGCATTATGGGAAAAAAGGTACAAAATGGTTGGGCTGAAAGTTATCTGACCACTTATAGATGACCAAACTTCTCCAACATGGTCAACTGATCGTGAGAATTAATTTACAACCTATCTGGAAAACAACACATTGAGGCAATCTCTTAAAGATAGATTATTCATAATATAAGGCACTTTAGACCAGTGGTCACCAACCAGTGGGCTGGGGACCACTGGTGGTCCTCAAGAAAATGTTGGTGGTCTGCAGAGAAATGTCACCCCCAAAGTAATTAATCCAGGCTGCGCTGGAACACAAGGCTTGCGTTGCTTGCATTGAGAACAACACGAGGTAGTGAGGGGAGGGGGGAAAGAGCGGAGGGGGGTACTTGCCCCATTCGCCCCATGCACCTCGCCTGGCCACCGGGCTGCTTCTT
>AZIM01004237.1:28846-40370 GCA_000516915.1 Ophiophagus hannah | reverse complement strand
CCAAAAGGTTGGCGACCCCTGCTTTAGGCAGCATAAAACACCAACAACACAGCCAATTAAACAATGCAGTGTATGTAACAAAAGCAAAGAATAATCTTATATTATTATTATAGCAGCAGCATTTACACCTGGCACCACTAAAAGTCAAATTCCAAAGACTTTTTAGAACAGTAAACTTTTTATAAAATACGTGGTGGTCATGAAAAGGGGGGGGAACATCTCTGTTCCAGGTAACAGGCCATTTCAGAAAATAGAAGCCACCACAGAAAATGCCCATTTTCAGGTGCTCTCCCCTCTTATCTCTTGGTAGCTGGAGACGTCAACAGACATTTTTTATTCACTCTGAGTCAACAGGGAAAGCTTATCTTGGCTAGATGGTGTTATAGATACCCAGGCATTGAATGAGATAGAGTTTTATAAGTAATAAGCAACATTTTGAATTGTACATGGAAACATATCAACAGTCAATGCAGCTCCTACATTTAAATTAAGACAGTAAGGAAACTGTCCAGTAGATACACATAATTTTGTTTAGTCTTCACGAACAGCTCCAAGTTAGAGAGGTCTTGTGTGTAAAACAAACATGATACACAGGAAAGAACCAGGTTCTTGTCAAATACAAATGACCTATATATGCTGAAGCTTTTCACAAAGTTCCATTTATAATTAATGAGAGTAAAATGATGGAAACTATAAATTACCCTGAAATGGCCTCGAAAGGGCTCATGGCAATGAAGTGGTTGATATGATGAATTAGGACTATAGAGACTCAGGATAAGTTCACATTCAGTTATGGAAATTTACACATGAGGTTGGTAGCTATAATGATAAAATAAATATTTCCATAAAAGTCATGGTGAGCTTTTTGAGGAAATGCAAGAAAGACAATAAAAATGAAATTCCTTTCACCATCTAACAAACTACCATGATTAGCAAACAAAAAACATGCACCAAAGATTCAGTATTTAGTCTTTTTTAACAAACTTTATTAAATTACTGTATTTATAAAGAGGTTTTTAACAATGGTACACAGGAAATAATATCCAAGTAGATTATACAGTGGAGAAAACAGTGTTGCAGCTCCATTCATCAGCAGGGCTGGTTACCCTTATGCATATGCACTGACATTTTCATCTTCAGTAGAATCTAAAGACGAATTCTACAACGATCTGGCTGCCACTATTAAGAAAATCCCTGAGAAAGAACCATTGTTTATCCTTGGCGATTTTAATGCCAGAGTTGGAGGTGACCATAATTCTTGGCCCACTTGTTTAGGTCAGTTCAATGTTGGGAAGATGAACAAAATGGCCAACGCTTTCTGGAGTTTTGCTGCTACTATGGTTTTGCATTAGCAATACATTCTTTAATACAAAGCCTCAACACAGAATCTCCTGGAGACATCCAAGATCGAAGCATTGGCACCAGTTCGACTTGATTCTCACCAGGCACACCAGCCTTCCCAGTATTACGATCACACGCAGCTATCAGGGCGCTGATTGTGATACAGACCACTCCTTGGTGTGCAGCAGAATAAAACTGCAAACAAAGAGATTGCATCACTTGAACAAGGAAAGACGACCATGAATCGACATCAGCAAGACACACAATCAGGACAGAGTGGAGGAATTTGCTCAAGCACTCAAGGAAACTCTCCCAGGCCCGGCAGAAACAAACGCATCTGAACAATGGGAACATTTCAAGAATGCTATTTATAACACCACTTGTTAGTATTTGGTAAGGAGACCAGAAAGACAGCAGATTGGTTTGAAGCCAATTTAGAGGAGCTGATGTGAGCCATCGAGGAAAAGAGAAGAGCTTTAATTGTATATAAAGCCTGTTCCAGTGAACGTAACCTACAGGTTCTGTGAGCTGCGCATAGTAAAGTCCAACAGACCGTCAGGAGATGTGCTAACGATTACTGGCTGCAGATTTGCTCTCGGATCCAGATAGCACCTGACACAGGCAACATGAAGGGGATGTATGATGGCATCAAGCAGGCCTTAGGTCCAATACAGAAGAAATCTGCCCCCCTGAAGTCAGCTACAGGTGAGGTCATCCAGGACCGAGCACAGCAGATGGTACGCTGGGTGCAGCACTGCTCTGAGTTATAGTCCAGAGAAAATGTTGTAACTGAAGAAGAATTAAATAACATAGAGTATCTGCCCATCTTGGAGATGGTTGACAGTGAACCAACTCTAGAAGAACTAAGCAGGGCCCTGGATTCCTTTGCCTCTGGCAAGGCATCTAGGAAAGATAACATCCCTGCTGAAGTTCTGAAGTGCTGCAAAGAGATCATNCCCACTGAACTGCATGAAATCTTCTGTCTTTGTTGGAGGGAAGGTGGAATACCACAGGATATGAAGGATGCAAATATCATCACATTGTATAAGAACAAAGGCAACAGAGTGACTGTAACAACTACCGTGGCATCTCTCTTCTTAGTGTTGTAGGGAAGCTGCTTGCCCATTTCATACTGAAGAGGTTCCAGGTGCTTGCAGAGAGAGTCTATCCAGAATCACAGTGCGGATTCCAAGCCAACAGGTCCACTACTGACATGGTATTTTCCCTTAGACAGTTGCAGGAGAAGTGCAGGGAACAAAGACAGCCATTTTTTGTAGCCTTCATAGATCTTACGAAGGCTTTTGACTTGATTAGTAGGGATGGCCTTTATAAAATCCTCCCCAAGATTGGATGTCCACCTCAGCTCCTCAACATCATCAGGTCCTTTCATGAGGAAATGAAGGGCACGGTAGTTTTTGATGGTTTAACATTAGATTCCTTTCACATCCGAAGTGGAATGAAGCAGGACTGTGTCCATGCACCAACTTTATTTGGGATCTTTTTTGCTGTCATGCTGAAACACACTTTTGGAACTGCAACAGAGGGTATTTATCTCCGGACCAGATCAGACAGAAAACTGTTTAATCTCTCTAGATTGACAGCAGAGTCCAAAGTCCGGCTGAGATGCTTGCAGGATTTCCTCTTCGCTGATGATGCTGCAGTTACTGCTCACTCTGCTGAAGACCTTCAACAACTTATGGATCATTTTAGCAAGGCCTGCCAAGANNTTGGACTAACAATCAGCCTGAAAAAAACACAAATCATGGGTCAGGATGTGGATTCACTTCCCTGTATTACAATCTCTGCACAAGAACTGGAGGTCATCCATGACTTTGTGTACCTAGGCTCAACTATCAACAACACTGTCTCTTTAGACACTGAGCTGAATAGACATATCAGTAAAGCGGCCACCATATTTTCCAGACTTACAAAGAGAGTGTGGCTTAATAAGGAGCTGACAGAACATACAAAGATTTAGGTCTATAGAGCCTGTGTCTTGAGCACACTCTTGTACTGCATCGAGTCTTGGACTCTTTACACATGGCAGGAGAGAAAGTTGAACACTTTTCATATGCACTGTCTCCGACATATTCTTGGCCTCACCTGGCATGACAAAGGTCCAAATAGCGCAGTCTTGGAACGTGCTGGAATTTCTAGCATGTATATACTATTGAAACAGCAACGTCTATGCTGGTTTGGGCATGTCGTGAGGATGGCTGATGGGCGGATTCCAAAAGACCTCCTGTATGGAGAATTAGTGCAGGGAAAGCACCCTAGATGGAGACCACCGCTGCGATATAAGGATATCTGAAAGAAGGATCTAAAGGCCTTGGGAATGGACATTAACAGCTGGGAAACCCTGACCTCTGATCGTTCAGCTTGGAGGCTAAAGACGCAGCATGGCTTCTCCAATTCGAAGAGACACTCGTTCGGCAGGCTGAGGCAAAGAGGCAGTCCCGGAACCAGTGAAATCTGGGGACTGGACAGTATCTGTCCTCAGTGTGGAAGGGATTGCCACTCTCGAACTGGCCTTTTTAGCCACACTAGATGCTGTTTTAGGACCTCTTTTCAGTCCTGTTCAATGCGAACAGGAAATCATATCCAAGTAGATTATACAGTGGAGAAAAATGTGTTTCCTGCTGTCAAAGACATAGATATTACATTAATACATGTCCAAATTCACATAAAAAGCGTTTGATAATTTGACTTGGCAGTTTATGTTTGCACAATTAGAATATACGGACTTTGGAGAGAAATTTATCAATATGATCAAAACACTATATCATAGACAAATAGCAAAGGTGATTATGAATGGTGACATGACTGAGGCACAAGGCAAAGTTATCTCCACTGCTATTCATATTGACTTTAGAGATATTAGCCAGAAGTGTCAGACAAGATAGTGAAATAAAGGGTATGAAAATTAAGGAGAAGTATAAATTACAGGCTTTTGCTGATGACTTGGTGTTTATTTTAGAAGACCCACAGGAAACAGGACTTAAATTAATTACAAAGATAGAAGAATATGGGGCAGTTGCAGGTTTGAAAGTAAACAAAGAGAAAACAAAAATATTGGTTAAAATTTTTACAGATAAACAAAAGAGAGAAGGGGCGTTGGTAGACTTACCAGTGAACGCCCTTTCTAGACACGCTACGATAGAGTCCAGCATTGGGTATAACTCCGCACTCTTATGACGTGAGCTGAGTCTGCCACTATAAAAGGTTCGCCTCTGCTAAGAGCCCCAGCTTTTCTGGCAAAGTATCCTGACAGACTAGGATTGTCTCTGGAATATAAACAAATAGAATGAGCGTACAACCGCGCCCCTACTCGAGAATACTAGACCAGACGGCCACAGGGTGGGGCTGGACTCTATCGCATGTCTAGAAAGGGCATTCACTGGTAAGTCTACCAACGCCCCTTCTCTGTCACACTGCTCTAGAGTCCAGCATTGAGACATACCAAAGCCTGCATGCCTAAGGGAGGGACTCAGCTGGTCCTCTTAATCCGACCCAGGAACCACCCGCTGGAGTACCCTTCGTCCAAATGCAGCCTGTGCAGATGCAAAGGAGTCCAGCCAGTAATGTCAGATGAACGGGGAAGGCGAGGTCCATGTAGCAGCTCTACAAATTTCTTCAATTGGAGCCTGCGTGGCTCAAGCTGCCGAAGTCACTGTGCTCCAGGTAGAGTGTGTGCAGTCAGTTTCTTGGGAGCTGGCAAGCCAAGAGTTTCATATGCAATAGAAATGCATTCTCTGATCCACTTACTCAACATGGGAGACGAGGCCTTAGACCCCAAGGAGACAGGTTGAAAAGACACAAACATTGACTCAGTTTTGCGAAAAGGTGCAGTTCGTTTGATATAAATCCTGAGTGCCCTTTTCACATCCAATGTGTGCCACTGATGTTCCAAAACATGTTGGGGTTTGGGACAAAAGTCAGGGAGAACAATGTCTTGAGCCGTGTGAAACCAAGAGTTAATTTTTGGTACAAATGAAGGGTCCAGACGCAAAACCACCCGGTTGTCATGAAACATACACAAATCTGGCCTTACCGAAAGGGCAGCTAATTCAGACACTCTCCTGGCTGACGTAATAGCCACCAAGAAGGATACCTTCAGAGTTAAAATACGGAGACCTACTGTTCATAAAGGCTCAAAAGGAGGGCCCGAGAGAGCTTGGAGAACCTTAGGCAAATCCCTATGCACAATGGGTGGTCGCAGATTTGAGGCTCCCCTCAGAAATCTGCGGATCGAAGGGTGGTGGGAGAGGGATGTGTACCTGTCCCATGAAATTACTGAAGCTAAGGCCGCCACCTGCCTGCGGAGGGTGTTAGGCACGAGGCCCTTGTCCAGCCTGTCCTGGAGAAACTGAAGGATCTCCAGAACAGATGCTGAAGAGGGGTTCGGGGCTCTCTCCAAGAACCAGACACTGAATTTCCTCCAGGTGGCATCGTAAAGTCGGGCTGTAGACTTTTTACGTGAAGCCTGTATTGTGTTAATTACACTATCTGAAAGGTTGGCCTCCTTCAACAACTTCCACTCAACCGCCAAGTGGTCAACTGGAACCATTGGGGTTCCAGATGCAGAAGGGCCCCCTGACTGAGAGAGATCCGAGAGGCCAGGATTTTCCAAGGCCTCTGAACAGACAAGTTCACCAGGTCCGCAAACCAGGATCTCCTGGGCCAATATGGGGCCAGCGGAATCAGCTCCGCCTTTTCCTCCAACATCTTCCAGATGACAGCTGGGATGATTGGAAGGGGGGGAAAGGTGTAGAGGAGACCTGGGGGCCATCTGCTCCGAAGTGCATTGGTCCCCACCACTCCCTGGGTTGGGAACCTGGAGAAAAACCTGTTTACCTGTGCGTTCTGGGGAGTGGCGAAGAGATCCACCTCTGGAGTTCCAAAAATGTGGGACAATTCTATCAACGGGAGGATGGAGACTCCATTCCAAGCGGTCGACTTGAGATCGACTCAACCAGTCTGCCTGGGAGTTGTCAACCCCCGAAATATGGTCCGACCTGAGAGACAGGAGGTTCCTCTCCACCCATCTCCCCAGACATTCCACCTCCCGCATCAAAACCCTGGATCTGGTCCCTCCTTGCCTGTTGACATGAGCCTTGGCTGCTATATTGTCTGTCATGACTAGCACATGGGACCCTGACACTAGGTTCCGGAAACTTCTCAGGGTGAAAAAAATAGCCCTGAGCTCCAGGAGATTGATGCGAAGGGACCTGTCTGAAGACAGTCAGTGTGCTTGGGCCATCTGGCCCTGGGCATGTGCTCCCCAGCCGAGAAGGCTGGCGTCTGTGGTCACTACAATTCTGTCTCTTACCATAAAGGGATGACCCTTTGTGATGGCCTGGGACTGCCATCATCGAAAGGACTGAAGCACCTGTGGAGAAAGCAGCACCCTGTGGGCAGAATGACTGATCCCCTCTCTTTGGAAGGGGAGGAGGAACCACTGCAAGGTGCATGCATGTAGGCGTGCCCATGGCACAACTTCGATACAGGAGAACATCTTCCCAAGCAACTGGGACAGGAGGGAGAGTGGAACAGAGTGGCTTAGTCAAAATCTGTTGATCAACTCTTTGATGCTGTCCTGTCAGTCCTGTAAAAGGAAGACTCCGCAGCTGACTGTGTCGATGATGACCCCGAGGTGCAACAGTCAGCTCATTGGAGAAAGATGGCTCTTGATCAGGTTGATGGAGAAACCATGTTCCTGCAACACCTGCATCATGATTTGAAGATCTTGTTCGGCCGCCTGGATGGACGTAGATTGAATCAGAATGTCATCCAGGCAGCATTGGACCCTCACAGGTAAGGCTCGGAGCAGGGCTGCCAATGCTGCCAGGACCTTAGTAAAAAACCTTGGTGCCGATGAAAGGCCAAATGGTAGGGCCCGGTATTGGTAGTGCTCACTGCAATAAGAAAAACGGAGGAACTGGCGATGGGGAGGCCAAATTGGGATATGGAGGTAAGCCTCCGTGAGGTCAATAGAAGAGATGAGATCGCCCTCTCGGATACTCTGAAAAATAGAATGTAGGGTCTGCATCTTAAAATGCCTATATGGGATGAATTTGTTCAGGAGGTTGAGATCAAGGGTTACTCTCCACCCTCCACCCCACCCCGAGACCTTCGGGATAACAAAGAGGCGGGAGTAGAAGCCCAACCCCCTCTGATCCCATGGAACTCTTTCTATGGCTCTGATGTCCATCAGGTGATGGATAGCTGAGTCCATCAGGGCCTGTTTAGATGTGTCACAAGAGGTAGGACAGCTGACAAAAAATGATGGAGGGGGGGAGAGAAATTTGAGTCAATGGCCCGATGATATTGTACTGATGACCCAGGCATCGTTAGTTGATTCCTCCCATCTGGATTTAAAAAAGGTCAAACGACCTCCAATGGGAGGAGAGTGGATACAGTTACTTAGAGGGCCTGAATGACCTCCTCCCCCTCGAAAGGGCCGCTTACCCGAGAATTATTGTTGTTTGGATTGGCGGTCCTGCTGTTGTTCCCGAGGGGGATATGTTGTCTGGTTGCAACTGAAGCGAGGGGTGTTGACTGGCCTGAAGGTTTGCATTCTGGGGTACGTGGTGCGTCGAAAATCTGACCCCTTGGAGGAAGTAGACAGCACCTTTCTCTTGTCTCGTGTTTCCACCACGTACGGCTCTAAGGCTGCTCCAAAGAGGTTTTCTCCTGAGCAAGGGGCCGCCACAAACTTCCACTTCCGCTTGGAGTCGGTCTGCCAGTTGCGCGTCCACAGCAGGCACGTGGCAGACATGGAAGAGGCCATTGCCTTTGTGGCGAATTTGGCTGAGTTTAAAGTGGCGTCGGCGGTGAACTCGGCTGCCGCTATTATTTTGTTGAGGTCCTGGTGGAACCTAATATAGGCAATGGGGACTCTGAAGTTGACGCAACCAGTGAACAGATGACCTGGTAAAAAACGAGGCTGCGGTGGAAGCTTTCACGACCCAAGCTGCGGCCTGGTGTGTGCGCTTCAGAGTTTGTTCCGACTTTTTGTCCTCCGGTTGTAAAACATCCTCCGGTTCCGTAGGGGTACCTGAGGAAGCGAAGGTGGCTACCACCGGGGAATCTACTGCTGGGAGAGCTAATGCATTAGCCAAGGCGGGACCTACATTGAAGAACCTCTTGTCCTGGGAAGAAGGGCGAGGCCCTGACAGGGGGTTCTCACACTGGTCCTTTACTACATCCAAGAACAACAAGGGAGATGGGAGAACCTCATTTCAGACCACCGGTTTGGAGAATAGTGCACCTCCCTGGCTCAAGGGGCCAGCCTGTGGTTCTGGGGCCACCTCTTCTGGGCTTAACTGGGCTGTAACCAGAGCCTTTTGTAGTAAGGGCCGAAACAAGGAGGGCTTAAAGACAGCAGTTGTGGACGGTTGTTCTGGTTTGGTTTCCTCTTCGGAGAGGAAGGGGTCTTTAATTTCCCCCTCTTCCTCCTCTGAGGAACTACCCTGTTCAGAGTGGTAAGAGGATCTCATCATCCTGTCCCTCCCAGCTATAAAAATGATGAGGGGCATACACGGGTTCCAAAGTGGGAACCTCCCTCCTTGAGGGAGGGTTACCCTGACAGAAGGAAGAAAGGATACCCGAGCCTCCTCCTGGGGGGTGGAGATGTTTGAGACCTTCAGCAATGCCCTGTCTGACTGCCACCGAAACTACTTCCTGGATGTCTTGGGGCCTGTTCTCCTGGGGAGGAACTATCATCTGGGGCCCAGACACAGAAGGGATAAGGTTATCTTGCTCCCTAAACCTGTAAACCCCTAGGGGCAAAGCCTGCTGAGGGTTAGGTGTAGCTNTGTTCCAAGTAGGTGGCCTGTAAGAAGGGCCTGACAAACTCAGGTCCTGGGGAAGGGCCTCATCCTGCCTCACAGGTGACCAGTTCCGTAGATGGCTAGCCGGACTTTCATCTGCCCTCTCTGTGCCTGCAGCTTGTTCTTGTAATTGTTGAGCATTTTTTGTGAATTGTTTCTCTAAAGCCTCATGTCTTCTCTTTTCTGCCCTAAGTTCAGACTTGGAGGTCTTCTTGGGGGCTAGGGCCCTGGCCTTGATCTTTGTTGCGGCTTCCCTGTTGGCTGAACGGACTCGTGGTCATTTTCTTTTCATAACCCTTTTGGGGGTTTGAGAGGTCTGAATGCTCTGCATGCCTGATGGTCCTGGCTGGGCCCAATCTATCTCCATTGCTCAAGGAAGTAACACTGGAGGTGCTGTCAGCTCCTCCTGATTGTGTTTTCCGAGCTAAATGGCCAGGAGATAGGATCACTGCCTTGGGGCCCACTAAAAAATGGCGCCTGGAGGAACTTGATCACAAAATGGCCGCCAGCCACGAGGCGAGGGGCCTTGAGGCCTTCAATGATCCCTGTTGCACATTTGAATCCCTGGGGCTTCGTGCTGTAGCATTATAAATTGTTTGGCAATTTATAATGGCCAGATTAATATCTTCGCAGAAGGAAGATTGCCCCTCCAATCAATGCAGCAGTAGAAGGGAGGTTGGTTGGGATCAGGCCTAATCGCTGCGAGACCATGAGGGCAACTATTGTAAAACTTTGATAGTTTATGGCCTAATAAATCTCCGGAAGACTTGTGCAGCCTCGGGAGGTTTTTACAAGCCGTGAGGCCCAGGGAAAAGCTGCGTAGGAGGTTGTTGTGATGTTAATTAGCCTCTAGCAAGTCTGAGGGAGGTTCTGCAGCGTTTTGGCCTATCGTACTTACTGTCTGCGTGTCAGTGCCTTGCTGAGGCAGCTGGCACTTGTAGGATAGCGGATCCCCGCTCTCGTGAGCGAAGCTCTGCCAGAGCCCCGAGAGCTTCTCTCAATCTTGATAATTCTTTTTTCCTTTTTTTCAATGCTTTTGTTTTGAGGAATGCGAATTAACTCAGAGTCCAGAGACAATAGCTCATATGTCCAAGAGCTGAGTCGAAAAGCTGCGGCTCTCAGCAGAGGCAAACCTTTTATAGTGGCAGACTCAACTCACATCATAAGAGGGCGTGGACTCTAGAGCAGCGTGACAGAGAATTTACAAGAATAATGAATATGCAAATTGTAAAAAAAGTTAAATACTTAGGGATCCAATTGACGGCAAGATGTGTAATTCTCAAAGAAGACAATTATGATAAATTGAAAGCACAAATTAAAATGGATTTGGAATACTGGCAAAACCTGCAATTGTCCCTACTGGGGAGAATAGCCACGATTAAGATGAACATCCTGCAGAGATTATTATACTTATTTCAGACGATTTCAATAAAATTGGGGGGAAATATTTTGAACACCTAAACAAGTTGATACTAAAATTTGCCATGGCAAGGGAAAAAAGCAAGAATTAAATTAAAATTGTTACAAGATCTTAAAAGTAGAGGAGGTTTTGGTCTTCTGGATTGGGAATTATATTACCAAGCATTGGCACTTTCGTGGGTGAAAGAGTGGGTTAATCTGAGAAATATAAGACTATTAACATTGGAAGGTCATGATCTGCAACTGGGATGACACGCCTTCTTATGGTATGAGAAGGTTAAGATACATAGCTACTTCCAGAGGCATCACATTAGAAATTCACTACTGCTAGCATAGACCAAAATTAAACAACAACACTATGCTAGGATGGTTATCTATAATGGAGGCATGTCATAAATATGGATAAAATTATAAGATATAAGGACTTATTAAATGAAATGGAAGAACTAAAAACAAAACAAGAATTAAAAAGGTTAGGGATGGACCTATCATAATGGTCATGGTTACAAATACAATCCAGGTACGAAAAAGACAGGCAGAAATATGGGTTTTACAAGAAACCAAATGAGTTGGACCAGATATTAATGGGAACAGACCAAAAAATTATAAAGAGGATATACAGTTACTTATTAACTCGCAAAATGAAGAAGAACAAGTAAAAGAAACTATGATAATTTGGGCTAAGAATTTTGGCTATACAATAGATTTGGATAAGTGGGAGAAACTATGGAATAGAAATCATAAACTTACAATGTCAACAGCATACAAAGAAAACCTCTATAAAATGTTTTATAGATGGCATTACTCACCTGCAAGATTAGCGAACATGTATAAAAAAAAAATGGTTAAATGTAGGAAATGCAATCAGGCACCAGGTTCATACTACCATATGTGGTGGACATGCCAAAAAATACTGGAAGAAAATACACACA
>AZIM01004233.1:73009-84747 GCA_000516915.1 Ophiophagus hannah | reverse complement strand
ACTGACAGGATGCTAGCCAGATGAATATCGATGGATGCTGGTAGGCAGAGGCAGAATTTTCTTTTCCTCCCAAAAAACTAAGTCTGACCACATAGTTTCGTAGCAAAGCACAGGTATCAAGCTAGTATCTGTATAAAACTGAGTGGAACCATATTTACTTTTTTGGTTCCCTTCTTAAGTCCCAAAGTTATATACAAACATTACAGCAAGATGTCATGTATGGAAATTGATGAGAAATAACAGACTGAATAGATAGGTAAAAGAAAGATTCTCTTTCAAGAATCATGAGGTAGGAACATTTAGGTAATTGTCTCATATCTCTGAATAGGATAAAGTTTAGCTTATTTTCCAAAACTACTTTATTTGTGGGTCTAAAGTCAGGGACATTCTGTGGGATAAAGAGAAATCAGTGAGTGAAGAGGACATTTAAGCCGTGTGATCATGAACAAAATACACTGATTAAAGTTATTGACTTGAAATATATTTTTTCTAGTCTAGTCTAGTTTCTAGTATAGAAAAATTGAAATAAATCTTTTGCAGGGTGGATTTGATTTAAATCAAGTCGATTTAAATCAAGTTCATTTAAATCAAGTCCATTTAAATAAAGTCAACTTAAATCATGATTTAAATCATTAATAAAAAGGCTTGATTTAAATCAACTCGATTTAAATCATAATTTTAAAGAGCAACTGTCATCTCTATTCCGCAGTGGGTCTTCCTCTGACCCACTGTTGACTCACTAACAGTCTCATTCACTTTAATGGGACAGATGGTGATGCGGCAGTAACACAACAAGGTGAGGGATGTGGCAGGCAGCAGGTGAGTGGATGCCCGCTAACAGGCTCTGCCATGATGGATCTGAAATGACAGGTGTTCTTTAATATTATATTTATAAGCTGCTTAGAAGGTTTCACTTTCATTTTTACTGCTTGCCCTTCCTCCTCACACTTAGAGCCTGGTGGTACAGATGCATTTCTCTGTAAACAATCATACAGTTTGTAGTGTACATAGATTTGCAAAACAATGGGATAAAGGAATATTCCTGAACTTTGTTTTATTATTTATCTCATGGTTACTATGAAATTGTGTGAATGCATCAATGCAACGCATGTTATCTCAGCTTGCAGAGCTTGGATTCATCGAATGTTTACCAAAAATGTAAATATTGCAGAATATATAGCTTCATGCTACATAACTAAGCTTCATTTCATGCTGAATAAACTAAATTATTAATGCATCTTAAATAGAAAACTATCTTTAGATAGATTTTTACTCCAAAAGCNNNTTATTAAAATAAATTTGATAAAAATCAAAAGAATCCAATTTAAATTTTAAAAAGCCAATTTATTTCTTTTAAAAAATAATTTTTATCTACCCTGATTGTTTGATAGTTTTATTGCTATATTTGTATGGAAATTAATATTCCTGTGTTATTCTTTCCTCAAATAGGGTTCTCCAGGTAACCTTGCTCAATTTGAGGATACTCTTTTTAGTAACCATGATATGTCCTCTTCAGCTGGTGTTGTAGCCATTAAGCTGTCCTCAGTTGATGGACAGAAAGTTGTTGGAGTAGGATATGTGGATTCACTGTCAAGAAAACTAGAAGTATCTGAATTTGCAGATAATGATCAATTTTCCAACCTTGAAGCACTGTTGATACAAATGGGGCCAAAGGAATGTTTGCTGCCAGTTGGGGAAACTGCTGGAGATATGGAGAAACTGAGGCAGGTAAGCTATGGAAATTCTGAAACTACAGACATTGTTTACATGAACTTAAAACTGAAAAACCCTCTAGGGTTAGGGTTAGGAAATGAACTTAAAATGGGCATAAAACGGAGCAGCTCATTCAGTTGTGGAGTTCTTGGTGCTCCCTTAAACATCAGTAATTATTTTGTGTAGGCTTGCATCTGCACACTCTAATGAGGTTAACTAATGGGTACATTAAAGCTTCAATTGGTGACTATAATCATTTATAATGTTAAGCTATGGCTTAGTTACCTATGCTTTATGGAATAAAGTGCACTTTTCAGAGTTTACACAACATGTGAAGTCAAAAAGGAATCTGTAGCGTAGCACAATATAATGGAGCCATTGGCTACTCTTCTGCTTATTGAGCATGCTATTTACTTGCCTAAGGCTGGGGGAAAAACACACTTCAGAAGCTGTTAAGACTTAACCACTTTGAAGGCCTTCCAAACAGACAGGAGTATTTCAGCACCAGGAGTCAAAAATGCAAAATGAATCCTAGTCATAAAACCCAAAAAGACAATGTAAGCACATTTTCAGATATCAAAGAAGAATTGAAGGCATCTGGTTCAATGAATATATAAAAGCTGAACAACAGAACCAAGGCATTGGTTGTCTGTAATAACAGTTAACTGAAAAGGCTAATATTTAAATTAATACTGACTCTTAAGGCTATCTCCAAATTGTACAACTGTTGATAATATATTAATTTAAGGAAGTGACCATGGAACTGCTAATCATCTAAGTAGGCATACGTTTCTGGGCTTTTGTTCCTCCAGAGCCATTTTGGGAAGATTCAATTAGGAAGATAAACATATTCTGTTCATTAAGATTAGATTTATATTCACCGTAGTATCTTATCATGGCTTGGCATCCTTTTCAAGTGGGAATACTAAATATGTAGACACCTCTTGAATCTGATCCTTTTACTGATGTTCCTTTTCCTTTGGAAGAAAAATTCTCCAGGAAAAAATATTTGGCATGATAGCTTGAACAAATAGGCCTTATTTAGCAATTACCCTGTTTAGCAATTGTTCAAAGTTATGACCTGTCCTTCCACTTAACGACTATCACAGCATCCCCACAATAATGTGATTGAAATTCAGGCCCTTTGCAACTGGTGGGCATTTACAAACATTGCAATGTCCCATGGCCACATGTTTGTCATGTATGCATATCACAGCCATCTTCTAGTCAGCAGAATTTGAGGGTTGTTTGCTCTCCAAAGACTGGTCACAACACAGTGTAGTAAATTTATACACAATGCTTTATTACAGTACATACTTTCCCCAACAACAGGCTATTGCTCTCGGTGAACTCCGTCCGGACTTTGCAGGGTGATGTTCCTACATAACTTTGTTTTTAATGCTTAGTCCTTTATACTCTTTTAAGACACCATTCAAACAAAAGTCTCAAAGTCCCTAAAGAAGTATACAACCTTGCCTTTTCCAAACATTATTACATTACTTGTGGCTTTTCAGTGAGGTTGCTCTTTTTTCAAGTTGCTGCTGAGTTTCAGACGAAGCTTCAAGCTCCAGGCAGGACTCCCGCTTGGATCTGCCACTCATTGTGGTTTGTAGTCCTGGCAGTTGAGTCATGATCGCCTTGTCTGATTATAATAGCTACTTATCTTAGACATCATCTATGCTTTCCCGTAGAGGCTTTTGCTTATCACCTTTCCTGTCCCTTCTTCACTCTGTCATAGCATTTGCTTTTGTAAGCTCAAAAGAGTGGATGAGGTGAAGCTGCCTCTGGATGTTCATAGATCTGAAACCTGAAATATTTTTGCTGGGTATCTTACTGGAAAAATATGATAGAGGGAAAATATATTTGATCTTACATGTATTAACTACAGCTAGAAATGTGTTTGCACAACAATGGAAAAGTGAAGAAATTCCGACATGTAATTTAAAAAATATGAGAATGTGCAGAGGTGAATAGATTAACATTAACAATTAAGGAAAAGGAGGAAACTGAATATTTTTTGACATGGGACTTGTTTTATCAATGGTTGGCTAATAGAAACAGAAGTTGAAAACATGGAAATGTAAGAAAAGAAATAATGTTATAAGAGAGATATGTTAAAATGGATAAACAAACATTGTTATTACTGTAGAATTAATATCAGTGTAATGACTATTGCTGTAAATATTTTGATTATTTTCTCAAATAACATGTACCCAGGAAACATTCAATTGAAATTTTTATAGGTTATAATATAAAAATAAAAAAAAATTGGGAAAAAAGAAATCGCTCCACTTGCCTTTGTATTTGTCTGCAACAACTGACACCCATGCCCAATGCATGCAAGGCATGGGCTGCCCACAATGGCTGCAAGTGGGTGTCATTTTCACCATTCTGCAAGCAGGTATCATTTTCAGAATCACTAGGAAGGCTTCTGGACTAAAAAGGCTAGAAAACTAACGAATATGATTTCTAGAAGGAATCAAGGAAGGCTAGAAAGAGCCTCCTGGGCCATTCTCGCTATCTTTTGGAAGGCTCCATCTTCAAATTGTGTCATTTGGAAAAGGAGCCTTCCATGAGAATGGGGCCTGTTTGCAGAATGATGCGAGGAGGTCTCTAGGAGGCTGTACCTCACATAGGCTGGGTGACAGACAGATCCATTTGTCAGCAGCTGCAAAAAAACCACAAAGGGAAGTAGAGCAATTTATGCATACTGCTGGGTCCTGTAACTGGTTGAGGCCTCCCAGGTGTGATGGGGAGCAGCCCAGAGCCACAGTATTTTGCCCGTACTGGTGGGCCAGGTGAGTAGTTGAGATGGGGAGAGAGATAGGTGGCTGGAGACAGCTGCAGTGCTGCTGTATTCAGTTGTAATGGTGGGCAGACTGCTAACTGCCTGATTTTTCATTCCATGACTGCAGGGGCTTTGCAATGTCCATAACTTTTGAGTACAAATTGTATATTCATTTGCTCAGTACCATTTCAATTTTGAACAGTTGCTGCATGAACACTTACTAAGTGAGGACTACTTGTAGGTACGCAAGGACTCTTTGTATGTGGTGCATTGCCATGGCTTTTTATTGGTGTGAAAATGATGTAATGCTTCAATGCCACTCATGAAATTTATTGAGTGATCAAAGAGCTCTAGTCCTTACCAATGCTGTTTGCATCTCTCTTCGTACCTTAGAAGTTCTTCTTTCCTGTTGTGGGTCAGTTAGGTGTGAAAGTAACTCTTGGCACACTTTGAAAATGGGCTTCTATTGTGATTTACAATTTTCTGCATTCTGTGCATCAGCCTTTCCAATCTGATGCTCTTCTGATAAATACAGTACAGTGTGTCAAACACAATTTATTAATGGAGACATCGTTAATTCACTGAAATAACATCAATTATTCTTTCGGCATGTAGTGTAGGCTCACAGTTAAATTTGGATCTTCAGTTATATTGCTAATAATATTTCAACATACAATCTTACTCAGCTTGAACTAATGTATAGATGGGCAAGTATGTAGCTTCTCATTAGGTCTCACCATGTAAGTTTGATCTGCACCAAATTTTGAGTGTATTATATTGAAATAGTAATTGATTATATGTGTGGGACTATGAATAAATGTGAGCTGTTCCTTTTTTAACCCTTCAGTGTTAAAATTTGATTCGTAGTTCTTTGGTAGTCTCATTAGGTAACTGCATGATTATATATGATAGTGATTGATTGATTATGTATCATGAAATTGGTGTTGACTTAGCCATAAACTCAATTTTGTCCAGAACACTTTGAATAAATGACAGTGAAAATCCTTAAAATAAAAGTAATAAAACTTCATTTAAGAAAATACTGAATTTTATAGTACAGATGTGGAAGGAGCTGGATCAATCTATGTCAACAAAATAGTCTGGTAGCACCTTCAAGACAATTTTATTGGTGCATATGTTTGTAAGCTGGAACTTACCTAGATTTGCTATTATAGGACTTTAAATGGGTTTAAAGGGACTTTAAAGAGTAAAAAGGAAAAGATGGAGGAAAACAGAGTGGGAAGTTAATGAGTTTCTGTGATAGCAGAAACTGAAAAAAGAGGAGGTTGTTACATTATCAGCTGTAAATGAGACATTTACGTTCTTTCAATCCATCACCAGTCACACAGATCTCAGCAATGGTGATACAAGTGAAATTTTGTCAATACAATAGAATTAAAATATATGAGAAAAGTCTAATCTGTTACAGAAATCTTGAATAAGGACAATGACTACATTTGCTAACTACAGTTGCTAACTGATAAAATAATGCCTCCACCTTCCTCTTTGAAAACTTTTTTCACTCTCTGCTTTTATAAACCCATTTTCTTCTCACCTTATTTTTCTCCCTTCCCTCCATTATAAGTCTAGTTTTAAGGTTTTATAATACTGAACTCATTCTTTGTATCTGATGAAGTGAGCTCCTGGTCAAAAAAGCCTGTGCCTCAATAAAGTTGGCAAGTTTGTAAGGTGCTATCATATTCTGTGCTTATTTTGTTGAATACAATTAAAAGTGTTTTAAACCTATAACCTGAAATAAAATTATTCCTAATTATTTTGTTTGAAAAGGTGGTTCAGAGGGGAGGAATCCTGATCACAGATAGGAAAAAGGCTGAATTTTCAACAAAGGATGCTGTTCAAGATCTCAACCGTTTGCTGCAATCAGGAAAGAAGGACTGTGTGTCTAGTGCAGCGTTACCTGAAATGGATAAGCAGGTGAGTGAGTTGGTATGGACGTGTGCCATAAATCAAAGAAGTGTGTGTCATTTTTAAACAGATAACAGCTGGCTTCGGTAACATTGTAACTTTTGCATCCTTCAGAAATGTCCATAATCTCATCAATCATAAACCGTACAATTAATCACACTTTTAGATTCATATTCACTTTTTTTGCCATGTGTAAATCATGTTTTCAAAACAAACATTTTTCTAAGCATAACTCTATGAGTCATTCCTATTTGGATTTCTCAGTGGCTTAGTCTCTCTTTCTCCTCATTTCTCCAAATGAATTCCTAACTCATTTAGCAACAGCAGTTGGTTCTGGTGAAACAGACAACACTGTATGTTGTAGATGAATCCAGAGGAAAAAACAGTAGTCATCTACAACATACATCATAATGATTGCAACAGCCACTGTGAAGGAGAAACAGGGAGAAGACTGGCAAAACACATCCATGAACACCAACTAGCAGTCAGAAGACATGATGAAAACTTTAATTTCAAAACATATGGACAAATTTAACTATAGTTTCAATTGGGATTTTGTGACCATCCTAGACCAAGCCAAGTCCAAAAATGCTAGGGAATTTCTAGAAGCTTGGCACACTGGAAAATTAGCCATCAATAGACATATAGACAATAGACACATAAACACTATCTACCCACTGTGCAAAAAAGATAATAAGTCAAAAAGGGAACAAAAAGACCAAAACACCTCCCTCCCCTGCACTAGTAATCAGCACCCAGATGAGCATAGATAAATTCCAAGATTTACATCAGATCAACCATCGTTGATCGTAAACAATATCCTAATCAAGGAACTGCCAGTAAACTTTGCAATGAAAGAAGCTCCAAAACCACCCTCACCAACTCTGACAGGACAAGCCACTGGAGTATAACCTAAGAGCAAACCCGACTCCCTTTTATCCCTGATGATGTTACCTAGTTTGGATGACGAAACGTCTGCAAGAAAACAAGCTCAGCACCAAGGACCCCTGACTACATGTATTTCTTTTTCTCTTGGATTGCATTGATAATATATGCATGTTACATTTCAGTGAATGGAATGAATAATGGAAAATCTTATAAATAATGGAAAATCTTGTAAATAATGGAAAATCTTGTAAATTGAACAGTGAGCTGTTGGTTGAATTTCTGTAAGGTTATGATTCATAAACAAGCAGTGCACTTCATATATAATTAATGTGCATGCTTATTTTAGAATTGTAGTCTACAAGTGAAGGGAAGAATGCCTCTTTTGGGTGAATTAATAAATGCTCAAATATGCCTGTCTTTCTCTCTAGGCACAAACATTATGAAGTTCGCTCCTTAAACAGCATTCATAACCATCGATCTAAAGGAAAAGTTGTGAACTAATAAAATATTGTAGGCTTTTCCCCAAACCTTTCCAAAATTTTACAGCTTGCTATTTGAAAAATTGTAGTAGCTCTTTTTGGCTGATGTTAATAACTAACTGCCACTAGGAGCCATTTTAATATAAGGGCTTGAGAAGGAGCTGGCTTAACCTGATGATGCTGGAGAAATCATTTTCTTGGAGAAGAAGTATATAAAGTTGAATTCTGTGTAGGAATGTCAGAGAAATTCCTTCAGGCAAGTTCTTATCATTTGCTATAGTTTTAAAATGACACATACCTCTAATATTTATTGCTATAAGTTTTATTAGAAGTTTCTAAATAGAGGTAGTAATGGCAAAGCAGCCACACAGTTTCACATAGAATGATATTCATGTGTTTTTTAACATCAACCTTGCCCAATGAGATATTCTTCAGTTGTGCTGGTGCATGACTCCCAACATTCTGAGCTAGTAGAAACTGTCCATACTGTCTGGCAATGATGGCGATTATACCACAGCAAATTAAGGATTATGGAAAGCTGCCCTAGAAAAAATTCATCTATGTTTTGTAGGTAAATAGAAAAGCAATTATTGTTGAATGCCATGGAAACTTCTTCCCTCTTTATAGAAAGTTCTTATCTCTTCATAGAATAATATTTGATAATGGTTGTATGATATTTATCTGATCCTCCTCCTTCTGTTATTTCCCCTAACTTTTTCAAAAACCTCTAGCGAAACATTTGCAACTACTTATGTCTTTGAGTAATAATTTAATTTTGAAAAACTGCTGTTCAAGAACAAACTCTATATTGTCCACATTGCTTCCAATTTAGTCCCACCAATGCCCCAGTGACCAATTGTCAGGCTTAGTACATATGTGATTACACTTCTTTTGAACTTTTATTCTCCAGGTTGCCATCTCTTCTCTGTCTGCAGTGATTAAATACTTAGAGCTGCTAAACGATGAGTCTAACTTCGGACAGTTTGAACTTACCACGTTTGACCTTAATCAATATATGACCCTGGATCACGCTGCTGTCAGAGCCCTTAACCTTTTTCAGGTAAGATGTATAACTTGCCCTTATAACTGATTTCTATCACTACATTGAGAAATCTATGAGATATCTATTGACACAGTCATTAAGAACATTAAAGGACTATAGTAATTTGCTTAGAGTTCTTAGGTAATTTTCCATTCAAGATTTATAAAAATTAGCTTGATTTTTATATGTAGGTTGTTCTCTGATCCAAATGGATTTATGCTCCTCTTTACTTTAGAAAGAGCCACTTCTAGCACTGATCTTCTTGCCAACATTGATGATATGGAGAACAACAGCAACCCTGCTCTGTGTTTTTCTCGTATTATTTACTACATGGGAGAAGTTGTCATTGTTTGTTAATTTTTTCCATTGTGCTGTTTGGTAGAAATATTCTTTCACTCCTTTGGAATCGAAATTCTGTTAACAAATAGTCTTATTTCTGTAAAATAAGACTAGAGATGAGGCTTACTTTAGCTTCATCCAACCATTTCTATATACAGAAAAACACGATAAGCTTATATTGAGAGCCTCTACCTGTATCAAGTCAGACACCTGAGTTGACATTGTACTCTGGTAGTCAGAATTCTGAAAATTCTCCCAAGGCTTAAGGGGACCAGCAAGGTGGGATGTGAGAGGGGGAGATAGGCAGGCGGCTGCTGCAGTGTCCCTGAGGTTGATTGTAAGGGTTGGTGAATTACCAAGTTCCTGAATTTTGTTTACATAACTGTAGGGGTGCTGTGCCAACTGTAACTTTGAGACAAGTTATAAGTAGCATTTTGAGGGTCTGTTGTAACTTCAAATGGTCACTAAGTGGCCGTTCATAAGTTGAGAACTATCTGAACTTACCTTCAGTTAGGCAGAGACTAATTATAGAAGTCAATCATGAAATTATCAGATATATTTTAGAGCAGGGGTGTCAAACTCGATTTCATTGAGAGCTGCATCAGAGTTGTGTTTGACCTCATGGGGACATGACCGGGATGGGCATGGCCAGGGCAGGCATGGCCAGTTCAATGTCACTCATTGAGGCTCCATTTTTGGCTGTGACAGCGTCCTATAGCCCTCTGCCAGCAAAAACTGAGCTCAGGGAGTGTGCAATCTGCCTGGGCTCTGTTTTCAGCCGCAACAGCCTCCCCAGGCTCCATTTTTGCTGGCAGAGGGCTGCAGGAGGCTATTATGGCTGAAAATGGAGCCTGGGAGGGCCATGTGTCCCAAGCTCTGTTTTCGTTGGCAGAGGCACCATGGGCCAATCCTTCGCTGTTTCCAGGGTGGTCCCGCAGGCCAGATCTAAGCACTCTGCGGGCCGGATGTGGCCCCCGGGCCTTCAGTCTTGACTCCCCTGTTTTAGAGTCATATTGACATTAGCATATGCACCCCTGGGAAGCCTTTGAATGTTTATTTGAAAGCTTTAAGTGATTTTATTCATTTTAAAAAATAGATTATTTTTTGACTTCCATTAAGGTAGCTTTTGATTTCTTTTTAAAAAAGAGATATAGTATATTTTTTCAAATAAGCATGAGAAGGAAAGTTTTACCCTTTGTCTTTTTTTCTCCTGGAATGCTATATTTAATCTCTGTTCTGTTTATCTATTCTTGTGATGTCTTTTAATGGGTTGGCTACAATTTATGAAATTGCTGACAAATTTAATTTGTCTACTATACTTAAAAGAAAAAATATTGAAATACAAAATATATAACATTATCTTCTGTTGCCATTCTTCCTGTTATTTTCTGAAGGGTTTAAACAAGGTCAGCAAATTTTGTTCTGAGCTTAGAAAATCCGCTTTAAAATAGTCTATTAGACATTTTGTTTGTGGTTTTGTCTTGAAATAAGTTCAAACATTTGAGGTTTTCAAGACATACGAGATAGTAGAATCTTAAAATTAATTTCTTATTCTCTCCTTTTTTATGAAATGGCCAGAAATGCAGTTGTTTTTAATCTTCCCTAATCTGAATAATAAACCACTTAAAACAGGAGAGAAAAAAATTCAGCTAAGGCAGAACTATGGAAAATGGATTGCTTTGCTCTAAGATCAGAATGTGAATTTTGTACATTTTGTAGACAGCAGTGGTCAGGGTTTGATAAAGGAAGCTTCTTTTTATTAACTGATGAACAGTTCCTAGAACGAACCATTGTGCCTTGATTTTTTACAAGCAGGTTCTTGAATTCCTTAAACTGAAGAAAACAATGATAGAAGTAGAAGAAGAAAAAGAAGAAAATGGCAAAATGACGCCCAGTGTTATGATTAAAGATTGGAGTTAAAATAGCAGACTGTCTATAGAGATTGCAAAGAGAATTATTTGGTAGCCAGTATGTATTAAGGAATCAGATTTCACCTGTACCATCTTGGTACAAAGAAGCAATGCTTTGATCACCATTTCTGAAAACATGAAGACTAGCAATCTCAGCTTCCTCTCTTCCTTTAATTTGAAGTAAAGACTTTTTTGTTTTTTATGGCACAAAAGTGCCTTCTTTCACAAGATACATCTTTATCTCTTTTTCTCCTCAGGATTCTTCAGAATTTGTCCAAGGAACACATTCACTGGCTGGATTGTTAAATAAATGCAGAACACCTCAAGGACAAAGGCTAGTCAACCAGTGGATCAAACAACCATTGATGGATAAGAACAAAATAGAAGAAAGGTAGTAAATAAATAATGCATTCCTTCTCAGTGCTCAATTGCTTGTGCTGGCTAGAAATTCTGGGAATTGTAGTGTTAAAATATCAATGGCTGGGGAAAGTTGTTCTGGAAAGTGCATTGCCTTTTTGCCACCATTTTGGAAGTATAACCTTTAGCCATTTAACATTTGTGCTTCAAATCACAATCATAAAATATACATTGTATACTACTAGGAGACATATACTCTGTGAACTTATTGAGGAGGAGGCCGCGGACCTGGCTTG
>AZIM01004233.1:45014-59143 GCA_000516915.1 Ophiophagus hannah | reverse complement strand
TTGTTGTTTGTGGTTTTTAGTGTGTAAGCCGCCCTGAGTCCTTCAGAAGATAGGGCGGCATATAAGTCGAATAAAGATAAAAATAAATAAAATGATCTGATTCTAAATGACTAGACACTTTTATACTTTAAGAGCAAGAAACAATAAAAACAGGTGATATGTACACAAAAGGAAAAAAGGCATACAAACAAGTCAAAATCCGAAAGGAACTCAACAGCTTCTTTACCCCCAAGACCTGGGGAAAAAGTCAATTTTCTGATGTTTTCCTGAATATCATCAAGATGGGAGCCATATGGATTTCGGGGAATGCTGTTCCAGAGGAGAGGGGCCATGCCAAAAATGGGATGCTTCCAAAGTCCCACTGTGTAATTTTATTTGATTAAAGAGACTTGCAGTATACCCACTCTGCTGGATCTTATCAGAAGGGCAATTTTATAAGGCTAAAATATTCAATTTCATAAAAAGAACTTACAATTACTACTCCAAAGGAATTTTATTAATTTTTAAATGAATTGCATATTCCTAATTAGATAACAATTATATTTCTTATTATGCAATTAGATATTACAGCACAGTGACAGTCTTTGGAGGAGCTCAAAAAACTAGACGAAGATCTTTAGTGATATAACAAATTATGTACCTTCTTAAAGGGAAATGTGAGAGCTGAAATTGGGCTCCTGTAATCATCAGAATCGTCAGATGTGTAAAGAACTAAATGATAATCAAAGGCCTTAATATTAAAAAGTAGGCAACTGTTAGATCACAGGTGTCAAACTCGTGTTATGTTGCCGTCACGTGACGTATCGGGATATTTTTCCCTTCGCGGAGCTGGGGTGGGCGTGGCTTATGCATAACACATCTGACCCATGGGCCGCCAGTTTGAGACCCCTGTGTCCAGTTCATGGAAGCTTCTTTCTTACCCAAATTTGAAGATATCTACAGGGCTTGATACAATTTCCTTATTATAACAATTGTAACTGTTATTTTGCACTGGAACTAACAGGAAAGGATAGCTAAAGCCCTTTTTTATGAATTTGATGGCACTTTACCTTTTTGCAACTAATTAGATCTACTTATATGTTATGAGATAATTTATTTTTATAATTATAGTGCTAACAAGCCACTGCAGGCAAGTTGGCAAGACACTGTTCTCACCTTAGTTGCAGATATGTTAGATCACTACAAAGTAGATTATATTTTAGGGCATGTAGACATGTTTAGATTTCTGAGGATGTGTTAAAACTCTCCTGGCTGCTGAAGGGAATGATTGTTCAAAAACTATAGACCTATCGTATATCTAAGTTGCAAAAAACATACTGCCAGTAGATGGCAGCAAAGAATCACAGTTTTCTGCATCTTTTTGCTCCTGTCTAATAGTTGTCTGAAAGTTGCAGCCCAAATAGGTTAGGCCTAACAAAATGTTTCCTTATTACAGCAGCAGAAGGAAAGTTATGAAATGGTAGCTAGTCAGGAAAACATTAATAAAACATTACTCATTAATAATGTCCATGCTTTGTATTCAAAAGGCACTATGTTTAAAGCCTGGCATCTTCAGGTAAAAGTGCCAGGTGTAACCCTGTGTTGCTGTTGCCATCCACAAAACATTGGCTGAGCTCAGTGCAATGACCTGATTCAATGCTAGGTAGCCTTCGTATGGCATTGAACTTTCAGTTCAAGTGAGTTCAGTCCTGTCTAGTTATATCAACAGATACTGCTATTGAGTAGTGCAGTAGCTTCTTATTGAAGAAGTGAATCAAACCTGGAGCACTGATTCCTTTATCTTTATATTTTTTTTTCCTATTGCTGCTCTTTTCCTCTCGTATCTCTATTTTCAGATACAATGTAGGTCAAAATAATAGAATCTTGATTAGTTGTGCATTTGTTTCAAACAGTGTATGTAATCAGTGTATTCTGAAAATATTATTTGAGTTATGTTGAGTTGCCCAAATTATGAGTAATGTGAAACCCTAAATAGGATAATTTGGCAACAAAAATCCCTGCATTGTACTAAGAACATTGTTGATGTAAATGGAGTGTAGTGCTATCCTTTCTTAGCAGAATGAATCCAGATTTTGAATTTGGATTTTAAATTGTCTTGGTGTTGGAAATGTCTTAAATTTTGGTTGCTTCAGAGAAAAAAACTAATTGCAGCTTTTCAGTTTTTAATAATTTTGGTGCTCAGATCTTTTCACTTGAAAGAACAGTTGTAAAAAAATCAAAGCTATGTTCCTTAGCAGATTCAGGAAATTCTATAGGGCAGGTTTTGATTGTTCTGATTAATTGAGCTATATATGTACATTCTTATAATCAGCTTTTTAATGAAGGCCTGCTGGTTAGGAAATGTTCTGTACTGCTCCTGTTACAAAAGTAATACAGATGAATGTTTCTGTTAATTGGAGGAATGTGTTAACAATGAATACTGAACCAATCTATTTTCTTTGTTGTAATAGGGAAGTGAATATGATATTCCCCGTGGCTATTGCTTCAGAGTTTAATTATTTGCAGTGTTGGATTTGCATCTTAATTTGGACTAAAAATGGCGTTCAGAAATCTATGGGACAACTTTCTACTTTGCTCGGTCACTGCTGATAACTGTTGCTGTGTTTCTGCAAAAGGTGTTTACAGAAAGCCTTCAGCATACCATTGCTAAATGGACTTGTAATCAGAACTCTGATTCATTCTATCCTTATATACTCTATGGAATTTCATCGCCAAAAAATATGGTGGCATCAGATATTGAGGAATTTGAACTATATTAGATTGATTTGGACAAATTATGGAGATGTTCAAATTGAGTCATCATTACCATCATCAATTCAGTTTATAAATCCACCTAATAATTGTTACACAGTACAAAACTTATAAAACAAAAGAACCAAATACAGTAACAGGAACATGTTGGGGAAATGCAGAGAAAAGAAAAATTCCAGGAACCATTCAGGTAGAAAAACAATGCTTTTTTGAAGGACAGAAGACTGGAGCCCATTGGACTCTGGGTATCTGTGAATTTTTATCTAGGTGGCATATATGGGTGATAAAAGAGAAGGCACCCAGCCTTTGGTTCCCAGATAGATAGCATTGATTCCCAAGAATGCCCCCCATGGTCAGAGTTATAATATGGACAAAGGTAATTACTTCCAGGCTGCCTATCATCTTTGTTCTTAACTTTTAATCTTTGTATTCTAATTTTATTTTTTTAGCCCTTTTAAACTTTTTATTATATTGTAAGCCACCTAGAGTTACTATATTAGTGAGATGGGCAGTATGGTAATTTAATAAATAAGTAAAAGTAAAGAAGAAATTAGGGAACAGTCCTGCAAATAACAGACCTCTGGGCACGAAGGGCTTTATATATAGCCTGAACCTTGAATTGAGAAATTAAAGCCAGCTGGTAACCAGTGTAGCTTGGGAAATTCTGGTAGCACATAGGCATTTTGAGGTGTTCCCATATTTTCTTACACAGCTGCATTCTGAACCAGCTATAATATCTGAATTATCTTCAGGGGCAACTCAATGTAAAGGGCATTCAGTAGTCCATTCAAGAGACCCTGAGAATCTGTCAATCCAGGAAAGAGTGCAACTGTTGCATATGAGGGATCTGTAAAATCTTTCCTGGCCACATCTACTACTTGCTTTCAACTTATTTTGTCTAAGGAAGTATAGCCCCATCAAGAACCAAGGGTGGAAACTACCCATTCACAACCAACCCATGACTCCAAGGCCACTTCGCCTTGTTATGGTTGATCTTGAGCCTGTTATTCCCCATGCAGACCTCAACAGACTTCAGGAACTTGTACAATACTTTAACAACTTCAATTGGCAAGGATTGAGATATACAGCTAGATATTATTATCATACTGCTGTCATGTGTTTTCCTCCAGAGGTCTCATACAGAAATAGAATAAGTGCCCCTGAGAAACCCTGTTGAGCAAGCGCCTAGAATCCAGTTCTCTTCCCCACCAACATTGCCTGGAACCAGCTTGAAAAAAGAAGACAAAATAGCAGCCTCCATTCTCAAACCATAAAGAGAGTCTGGAATGATGAATGGTACTGAAATCCATTGTGAACTCAAGAAAGATCAAAAGAGTTGCCACAAATGCAATCAATGCTGTCTCAAAGCTATTTGAAATCTAACTGAAAAGGATCCAGATAATTCATTTCTCCTAAAACTCTTTGGAATTGCATCCTAAGCACTAAAAAAGGAAGTTGGAGACCAGATTAAAATTATTAGGTCCAGCAATTGTTCCTTGAGGAAGGGATACATCATCTACAGGTTGCTGAGCCAACAGTTCTGAGAACTTTGCATACTTCCTTGAGACTTATAGTCTCAATGCATAGAAGGAGAGAATTAATTTGATAGATTTCTCTATAGCTTCTAAGTCTTAATACGCTTCTCAAATATTCACATTCTTGGGTTTAAAATCAGTAATTGATTAAGACTTCCAGAAAAAGTACCAATGTATGAAAGCAGGGTTTTTCTAAAAGGAAGTATTTTATTTACTTCACAAATCCACCATATAATAAAAACATGAAAAACCTCCATCCCACCCACAAAGTATTAGCTAGAAGCTACATACAAAGTCAAGACAAGAACATGTTTCATTCAGTTTTTCAGTTTCTAAAAAATCAATATAATTTCTAAAGAGGAAGAATGGATATTTCAGTAAATCATCTTGCTAATAAAGATCAATAAAATCCTTAGGTTTTGGAGGGAGGGCAAATACCCCATGAGCCCTCTTTTTGTGGCTCTTTTTAACACAATTTCCTGACATTTTGAAATGGGTAAGTAAACAAATGCTGTATTTAGATTTAATATTTAATGTGAATCCCATTGTGAATCCCACAGCCTTGAAAAACAGCTCGGAAATACAGTACAGTATGCTGAAAAAGGACAGAGTGGGGAGATGTTGCTTGTGGTAGAAAAACGTGAAGAAAATGGACAGTTACAATTGTGTGACCTTTAGCACTTCTGTGTCATCACGTAACTTACCACATGATATTTGTATATATGTTTCCATAAAGTTACTCAAAGTGTTGAATATATTTTGGTTTATTGTTTATGATGTTCTATATAATAAATAATAACTGAGGCTGAGCAAGAGATTATTGAGATCAGATTTCCCTCCCAGTATTTCACAATTAGTCCTGTGGCAGTCAGTAATGGATATTTAGGCAACTAATTAAAAATTCTGGATTTGAGAGTTGGAATGATATAAGTTCAGATGTTAATGTGCTGTCTTTGAAAGGAGAAATTAGCTTGTAATAATGTAAGTTCAATGACAGAGGAGTTTTTACATTTAGCAAGGGTAATTTTTGAATGAGGCTACAACTAGGTCAACTGAGCATTGCATGGAGGAGAGGGGGATTTTTTTAATATGGTTATATGAAATCTGTTTGATTTTAAAGCAGATTCCTAGAGGATACTCAGTATTCACACATGTATAGTATGCATGTCTGTATCTACATAGGTGCCTATGCAATCTATATAAATATGTATATATGTGTGCATAACACATAAAGCAAGAGAGCACTAAAGTAGTAAATAATCTGCGATAAGACTTTGGCAAAATAAATGTTGCTAACTATAAAACATTAAATGTTAATACATGTGTAATGTATATTCCATCTCCCTTTTTTCTTTTTGTTTGATGTGAAACTTTCATAGAATATGGAAATATTCTTTTTAGAGTATTAGTGTAATATTTAAGTAGTGCAATACAATATTTAAGAGAATGAGGTGTGCATGTAAAATCAAGAGTCTCAATTCGCTATATTATAAGAGGCAGATGCTAGATCCTATTACTAATGCCACCAATTGTTTTATGGAAGGATTAGGCAAGAAATAGGGATAAATATATCATTTTATATATTTATTATTTTTATTATTTAGTAAATTAATAAATGTGTCAGGGAATTAAGTAAAGGTGTGTGGAAAAACTCTGTAGTACAGGTAATCCTCAAGTTACGACAGTTCACTTAGTGACCATTTGAAGTTATGCAATAACCTCCCAAGTATTTATGACACAAACCCAAAATTATGAATGTTGCAGCACTATGGCAATTGTTCACCCTTACGAACAACCGCAGAGGCACTGCAATATTCACCCTGCCTATCCACCCACTCCCACAGCTAGGTCTCCACAATTGCTTCCCCCCTCCCATCTTACTGTGTAGGATTCACGTTGTGAAGTTCTGTCTTCTCTCTGCTGTGGTTTCTTTGAGAGTGGGACAATTTTGCTTCAAGCATCTAATTGGCTTGCAGTGTTTTACACGGAGACTGGAAGCATCTGAATGCCATGATTTCGTGCAAAACATTTGCAAGCCAACGGGACACTTTGAGGGAGTGAAATCACGCTGCCTCCAAGTGTCCCATTGACTTGCAAATGTTTTGCGCGGAGACTGGAAGCTTCTGAGGGCCGTGATCTTGCATAGCAGAGAGTCTAGAGAGGAGACAGCTTGCTGGATCTTTGCACAGTAAGTGACCTGGTGTGGCAGGATGGGGGGAAGCAATTGTGGGGAGCATGAGGTATCTCCTCAGTGGGTGGATCAGGAGAAGCCTTGGGTGGTCTTAAACAGGTGGCCTATTGCATCACTAGGCTCCTCATAGCCTTCCCCACCCCGAGATATCTCATCTACACTTAATGACCTGTGCATTCGATTAGTGAATGCATGGGTGAAAGATGGGGGTTTTCATGTTCATTTTATGTGATTCACTCCAACAAATTCTCGAGTTACGAATGTAATTGGCAGGCTCCATTACGTTCGTAACTCAAGGACTATCTGTACTACATTTTGGTTTCAGTACAATTTTTCCAATGATGATTTACATCTGCATCGAATATTGTAACAAAGTTGTTAATTGTCTCTGCTTTTCATTGAATTTAAAAACCAAAAGTCCTTACTGAGATACTGTTGTGATTCTATAAATATCAATAATTGTAATGCTTATTTTTAGGACTTCTAAGAGGAGATTCCTGAAATAATGCCTGTCAAATGTTTTAGCACCTGGAATATGGTTTATAAATATCAATAATTTTCAAAACAAACTCCTTATATAGCATTTTCTTGTTTTCCTTAAGTTCTGATCACCTCCTTGTTTCCTTTTATATCTTGTTGGATTTCTCTCTGAAGTAAAGAATCCATAGTTGCTAAGACCTGACTGTTGCCTAACAACTATTGGGCAAATCTTAGAATAAGATGATTTTCTGAGGCAACCAAAATAACTTTTTTCTTTTTTTAGCAATTAGTGCTGCATTTAGTTGTGATTCATGAATGCCTCTTGGATCTTGTCCATCATTCTTAGGAATATCGACGTATGGTTTTATTTTCTTGTCTCACTTTTCCCCTCCTTATTCTTTGTGATGTTCCAGTAGTTAATACAGCTTTGTGATTAAATATTATCAGATTGCTGACATGGAAAGAAGAGGGCATCTTCTTTACACTTCCAAGTTTTCAGGAAGTGTAGAGAGAAAAGAGCATAGTAAGCAAGCCAAAAAAAGACAAGGATAATTTTTGAGATCAGATTTGTTTGGCCTCACAATTGTAGATCTTCATGTTTCAAAAGCCTAGACTGAATCTATGACAAAGACAATTATAGCACTTGCTATGCTCCATTGGCTCTAAACAAACGTAATAATTTGTCCTCATACTGCAAACATTTATGAGTCTGCCAGCCTTAGAAACTGTTTACAAGCAAGCACATTTTATCAAGACAACTGCACTGAACTAAAGCAATAAAAGCACAGAGGGCTGAGATGTGCCATCAAAGCATACATTAATTTGCTTTCCTTATTAAAAACAAAACAAATGTTGGACTGTAACAAAGTTAGGTATAGACAATTCTTTTTATTGTAGGAGAAGCAATAAAAGGCAAACATGTTCTACTTCTTTGCCAGAGCAGGAAGAAATAAAATTTTAACGTTTGCAGCAATGGAAGACAAATTTTCTAAAGGAAGCTGCAGAAAAGACTCTGTTCTGCTTTAGAGGAAATGTAATCCACTATTTGTAAGACTTGCTTGTCATCCAGCAGCAGAAAGTCTTTGCTTTGTGGTGGTCTTTTAAGATTTTTTTAAAATGTAAGTTGCTTCATGAAGGTAAAAATGGGAAGGGAAGAGAATTACAAAGGATTTCTAGAATTCATCCTCTCATTCAAGTCACTGAGGTATTGGAGAAGATTGCATGTGATATGTGTTCTTTTCATATTTTCCTCAGTGTTAAAAACCTTTTTTTGTTTGATGGTTTCTCTTTGATTTCATAGTATGTTCTCACATTATTATATGTCATTTTGAGTTGCTTTGCAATTTGGGTTGTTTAGAAATCCTGTAAATAAATAAAGAAGAATAGCAAGCTGTACCTCCAGCATCTCTGCAGGCAGTTGGTCTGAAAACCAGAAACATTCTCAACCTTCTTTGCAATCGCCCTCCCTGTCTTTCTCTTGCTCTCATTTCTCACTTTGGCTATGTTCCTTTCAAAGAGCCACTTACAAAATGGCAAAAAAGCAGCAATAAAAATGATGATTGCAGTAGGTATTAATGAAGAAGGATGGGATGGAAATACAAATCAAGGTAAAAGGACAATTAAAAAGTCAACTTCAGATGAGATGTAGTTCTTCTCTAGACTTACAACTGCTCAGTTTATTCTGTCTTCCTCAATTTTTTTCATTGCAAATTCAGACCTGGATTGAGGAATGCCCTGTTCAGACATTACAAAGAAGGTAATAACTTACATGCAATAGATAGGAGTGAACCCTTTCCCCATGAAGACATGTGATGTCTAATTTTAAAAAGCATCCCTGATTTGACTTTCACATTTGCATTTCAGTGTGCATGTGTATGTAGGAAGAATTCCTTGGCACAGATACCCTTGCTAAACACATGAATGCTTTTACAAAAGAGATGTGATCCACATGGCCTTGACTAGGGTGTTTTTAATTCCTTTTTAGAATGCCTGAATATAACTATTGGAGGCTGAAATTTATACATTTCTGTTGTTTAGACAGAGAGGGATGAGTTATTATGGCCTATATAAAGCTTTGTGAAGGCTATTCAGGATGGTTATTGAATGCTTCACTTTGTGTATTTTTTTATACAGATCTGTTGCCATTTTTTGAACCCCACTTCTACCAAAATGTCTTTGTCCTCTCCTGCATTATAGGCTCCCAACAGATATTAGCGCCCCCGCCCCCCATTTGAGTTGCTTCTTAAATATAGGTAGTCCTTGTTTAATGACTATTTATTTAAAGTTACGAATAAGCTGAATGATGATACTGAAGCTTGAGCTGTGGTGGTGCAGTGGTGAGAATCCAGTACTGCAGGCTATTGCTGCTGACTGCCTGCTTTCGTTAGTTCAATTCTCATCAGCTCAAGGTTGACCCAGGTTTTTATCCTTCCGAAATGAGGACCCAGATTGTTTTTGGGGGCAATATGCTGACTCTGTAAACCACTTAAAGAGGGCTATAAAGCACTGTGAAGTCTAAGCGCTATTACTATTGAAGTTCCAGCCATCCTAGTACTCCTGGTCCTGTTATAGTGATCTGAGCACTTGGCAACTGTCTTGCATTATGATTGTTGTAATATGCAGTTACATGATCGCCATTTACAACCTTCCCTGCCAGAATCCGACAAGCAAAGTCAAGGGGAAGGTGAGAGGGAAGGTCTCAAAGTCATTCCAGTAAGTTGTTTGCACCCTTCCTGCTCAGCAGCAACCCCCCTACTTCCCGTATGTCAGCTATCGACATATCCTCTCTGCCTGGCAGCAGCCACTAACACCCATGCCATGCCTCACAGGTCACCTGTGCATCTCCCCCACCACAATAGCCACTCCCAGCTGCAGTGCTTTTCACGAGCCCTCTGCACATCTTTCCCTGCTCAGCAACAGCTATCCCACTACATTGACACCACACCTTACTTGCCTCCTGGTCTGCTTGCAGTTCACCTGGGACTTGCTTAATGACCCATGATCTTTCCTTAATGACAGCAGGGACTGCTGATATCGCGATCAACAGTCCCTGCTGATCACATGATTAACACTTTACAACTGTGTTATTTAATGATGAAAATTTAGCAATGAAAATCCCTGTCCCAATTACCATAGTTAACCAAAGACTACCTATAAAGTCATAAACCGGATTTTTCTAGTGATTAATACAGGTCCTATTAATCTTTATTCTCTGGATGCCTGAGTCTTCCTCCCAAACAAGATGTATTTGACTTGCTTTAAGCCTCTACTAGTTATTGTTGACCCATATTGATGAACAAATGTTCTGTCTCTTTAATGACTTGCATGAATCAGGAATACACAGTAACATGTTGTTCTACTGTGGAGAGCTTGATGAGCATTAACACTCCCCCCCCTTTTTTTTTTGGCTAGAAATAGAATACTACTAGTGAGGATGAGAGTCATTGGTGTTGAACATATATTAATCATATGTCATTTGTCCATTATGTGTTTCCGTTTGGCAAATAGAAAACAACTATAGTGTATCTGTTCAAATCAAAAATGAAAGCAGCAGCATCACTCCAATGTAGTAGTATTGTGTCATTGCATTAAATTAGTTAGCTAAATATTGCTAATGCATTGCCCACAAAACGTTGCTTTAGAAGTTAATCCAGTGCTTTGCACATGAAAAGTTTTGGCTTCAATCCCTGACATTTTGAGTAATAAACTTTGAAATTTATGGCCAGTAAAAATAGGCAATCCTGGCTAAAAGTCCTACTATTTGTATAAAATAGTTTGATATGTTCATAAATTTACACTTCCCAGTCTAATATTCATTTGAGATGTTCCTAGTTTTGGATTATTTTTATAGTCAAAAGAATAATTCTAAGTAAGTCTATCAAAAGACAAAAAACTGTCTACAGTTGCAGATGGTTAACAGTGGCAAACAGTTTGCTTTGGAATTACCTTTGCTGTAAATGTTACCTAATTTTTATCAGTTTGCTATCAGCCCTTTTCTCCTCAGTCATATGAATTAAATTCACCTGAAAAGCAGTCCCAAAATTACAGATTACTAAAACTCTGATTATTGTTACCTTTAACTGGATAAAACAGTGCATCATAGGGAAACAAGGACAGAATAACAGAGTTGGAAGGGATCTTGGAGGTCTTCTGCGCCAACCCCCCAGCCCTCCTTCAAGCAGGAGTCCCCTGTCTGTGGACCAGCATGGGCTGCAGCATGCCATAAACCGAGTTGCACAAACAAGTGAAGCCCATCTGCTGGATGCAGGCAGCGCTTGAAATTACACCCTCTCCGGGCCACAGAAAAACCTCTCCATGGAACCAGTCCCTGGTGCCCCAAAGGTTGGGAACTGCTGCTCTATACCATTTTAGACAAATGGTTGTCCAATCTCTTCTTAGAAACTTCCAGTAATGCAGCACCCACAAGTTCTGAAGGCCAGCCATTCCGCTGATTGTTCTAACTGTCAATAAATTTCTCCTTAGTTCTAGGTTGCTTCTCTCCTTGATTGGTTTCCATTCATTGCTTTTTGCCCTGCCTTCAGGTGCTTTGGCATATAGGTTGACCCCCTCTTATTTGTGGCAGGCCTTTAGATATTGAAATACTGCTATCATGTCATCCCTAGTCCTTCTTTTTATTAAAATAGACATATCCAATTCCTGCAAAAGTTCTTCCTGTGTTTCTGTATTTCCCCAGTAATCTTGGTTGCTCTTCTCTGCACTCTTTTTAGAGTCTCAACATCTTTTTTATATCATGCTGACCAAAACTGCATTCCAAGTGTGGTCTTACCAAGGCATTATAAAGTGGCACCAACGCTGCATGTGATCTTGATTCTATACCTCTTTTAATTCAGCCTAAAACTATGTGGGATATTTTGGCCAGTAGAGTTTTTGAACTAAGATACCTCAAATGGGCTAATTTACAATATGTGTCCAAAATCAACAACCCATGACTCCTAAGGGAATGAAATTTGGGGATGTTGTGGCTGTTTCAGTGCTACTGACTGCTACTGCAATCACATGACTTTCCTTTTCAAAGTTCTGTGACAGTTTCCCAGCCAGTCTGGCAATCCCTCACTTCCCCTACCCACCTAGTGGCAGCCACTTATCTGCCTACTGGGAAGAGAAGTGAAAGGGAGGGAGGGAAATTTCCAGTGCTCCCTGCCAAATTCTCACAATGAAACTCAACAGGGAAGTTGGTAGGAAGTCAGAAGTTGCTTCTGCTCCACTGCTTTTTTGTCCGCTCATTTTGCTTCTCTGTTTAGGTAAGGAAATGTATCGGAAAAGCTGGCCCAAAGGGGCATGGCTTGTCTAATAACAACTAAAAATAACCATAAATAATATACATGTCTGAAACTGTCAGCATATACAGAAGAACCTGTGTGGTTTCGAAGCAATCATAAAACACAAGCACTTTCCTTGGGTACTTGTAACAACTGTTATGCAGTCCTATCTAGGGTGGAACTTTTGGATCACCTGAACATGGAATCAACAAAAAAGCATTTTATTATAGCAAGGGGAGGTGGTCAGGATGATTTATAGCTGTATGATTATCTGTTAGGATGGTGGACCTAAAGACTTGTCCTTTAATGCTTAATGTATGTGGATGACTGACCATATTGTATTTTTACAAATTTCTGTCAAGGTAATCCTGCTTATGGGTCTAATGTGGTGGCAGTTCCACTGAGCAAGTGGGCTGTGATACCCTGAGGTAACTGTTGCTAGCCAAATACGCCATATTTGGCTACCAGAACAGAATTGCTTTGAAAAATGACAGTAACTCCATCACTCTTTTTTCCCAAGCAGGCACTTTATAGTTAACATCATTTCTTGCAGAATTAGCATTTTGTTTCATAGATGCTGAGATTTCTATTTTGCTGTGAATTATTTTTGCATTTTTAATTATTGATTTAACATTTTAATTCTAGTTTGGCTCATTTTAGTGCTTGTTTTTGGTGGCAAAATGCAGTAATTAAAGACAAATATTTTTTGACCCTCATAAAACATACTGAAAATGATACTTGATTGAAGACATATAATTTCATTATAACTGGAGAATTATTGAGAATTATATATGTTGATAAATGTTATAATCTCAGGTTACTGGGGATTGGGCAGCATATACATTTAGTACAGTCATTATGATTATGATTATTGTTAGTGGAGTATGATTTTGGGAATTCTGTAGCTGAATCTTTGGTAGCCAGAACATTTTGGATACAAATGTACTAATTCTGAAACCAGACGATTTATTTTTTGGGAATGATGGATAAACAGTTGGGAAAAAAGGTTATGGATTTTTGCTTTTATATATAACTGCAGCAAGTGGAAAGGTTTGATACTGTCAACAGTGGAGGAATGGTGAATTCCCTGAGATGGCTAAATTGACTTCTTTGATTAGAGAAAAACCAACATCTATATTTGTTGCTTACTGGAAACCCCTTATACACTTTTTTTGCATGAAATAGAAAAAATGAACTTTTGATTTGTAGTTTTGATGATGAGAAAACATTAGATAATAGAAAAAGAGCCTATTTTGTAACTACAGAGCAAGATAATTTTCTAATCATACATGTATTTGCTGCAAAGGAAATCTTTCTTTTTATCTTTTTATACTTTTGTTTTTTTCTTCTTTTCCCTTTCTTATCTTTCTTTACTTTGAATTAATCTTTGTTAGTTTTTATCTTCTTTTTAAACTCTTAGCTCTAAATAAACATTTAATAAAATTTATACCAAAAAAAGTATTTCTGATGGTGAAATGCTTTTTGGTTATGGTCATTGACATCTTAGAACAGTTATCCCCAGCCTAGTGCTCTGATTAATTTTAAGTTCCCATTTTAAAAGTTAATTTAAAAATGTGTCATGATTTTGAAAATCATGAAAGTTCCACATGCTAATTTTTTTTTCTGTCTATTTTAAACTTATCTTACACTTAGGTTAGATATGGTGGAGGCCTTCATGCAAGACGGAGAACTAAGACAAATTCTTCAAGAAGATCTCCTCCGCCGCTTCCCAGACTTCAATCGGATAGGAAAAAAATTCCAGAAGAAAGCTACTCTGCAGGACTGTTACAAAATGTATCAGGCAATTAATCAGATACCTAACGTGACACAGGCACTGGAAAAAAATAATGGTAATTTTTTTTCTTATTTTCTAAATATTTTCAGAAAATTTCT
>AZIM01004233.1:9391-21651 GCA_000516915.1 Ophiophagus hannah | reverse complement strand
GCCAATAAAGAATTCTATTCTATTCTGTTGCTGGGAAAATAAGTCCTTTTGTTGCTGCCTGCATTTGGGTCATGAATGTGAGTCACCAGGAGAATCCTGGCATTCAAGCTTTGTTTATTCAAAAATATTGCCTTGCCTGTTTTAAAATTCAGTTGTCTTCTAGACCCTTGTGCAAGAGCGAAAGACTCTTGGCCCTCAGATGTTCCTGAGCTATAGCTCCCAGTATCCTTTATTGCTGCCCATACAGCTGGTGTTCTGGGAGCTCTAAATTGTGGGTGGAGACATAGGCTTAACAGGAAATTATCACTGCAGATGATAGCAGATATTGAAAACATTCGTCTGTAGAAACTGAAATAAGGGACATGCCTGAATTAGCAATAATTATTCTAGTTATATAGAATAAACATTCTAGTTAAAGACTGTAAAAAACCATAAATATGAAGTTGCTAAAGAAGACTGTCCAGTTTCTGAATTCCCGTGCAATTTTGTTTAACTTTGGGGGAATACTTGCTCTGCAGGGCCAAACATGGGAGGAAAATCTACTTATATACGGCAGACTGGGGTGATCGTTCTTATGGCCCAAGTAGGATGTTTTGTGCCATGTGACTCTGCAGAAGTAACTATCGTTGACTGCATCCTGGCTCGAGTTGGAGCTGGAGATAGTCAACTGAAAGGGGTGTCTACTTTCATGGCAGAAATGCTGGAGACCTCCTCCATCCTTAGGTAAGTGCAGTGACAACTTTTGTTCATCGGAAGTGTAAAAGTTAAAGACTGTTTCTCCAGGCTTACTGATCTGCCCCTTCTAAAGAACATACAGATGGCTATAAGATCTATTCTGTCTTCACTTACCTATTGCTACAGCTACCTTTCATTCCCCCAATTTTTTCTCCTAGCTACATTGCTTCATTGAAAAGTTCTGTTTCCTTCTGCTCTTACTCCTAAAGAAATCAATAGCTTTTTTCTATTTTTCTATACCCAGCCTCAGGGCTTTATTCTTTTCTATCTCAAATTAATTGCTTGCACAACTGATCACTTGCACAAGAACTGCCCTTGTGCAAAAGGACATTTTATTGGGCCATGGAGTTTCAAGAGGAATCACAAAATCTTGAAAACCTCTATTTCAAACAGCCCAGTAAGCACAGAATACTAATATTTGGGGTGGGGGTGAGGGATGGAGATTGTAGGAATTGAACAAGGGCTGCAGCATTCTGCAAACTAGATTTCCTTACAGCTTTCCCTTGTCCTGAATATGTCCTTTGAAGGTCTGCTTGTACAAACCCATCTGTAGGGTTAGATTAAGTGTATAGAGAAACTCTGCTTTCTATATAGAGATGAGAAGAAATTCATCAGGTCACATTTTAATACAAACTTAAAATGTGTATTTCCAAACTGGCATGTGAAGTACAATGTAAATTTCTTGTGCGCGCCTGTGCGCGCGCGCGCGCACACACACACACACAGATAATTTTTTTAGTTTCAAAGTTGTGTCCTACCCATTGCAACCCCATGTAAGCAAGTGCAAATGTGCAAACAAAAGTGCAAATATTAGTGGATATAACACACACAAATGTGTTATGAAAAACTGTTTTGAATTGTTCTACTTTAAAAGTAGAGTCTAATATCTTTGTTTTTTTCTTTTAGGACTGCAACCGAGCATTCTTTAATAATCATTGATGAGTTAGGGAGAGGAACATCAACATATGATGGATTTGGATTGGCCTGGGCAATTTCTGAATACATTGCCAGCAAAATGAAAGCTTTTGCTATGTTTGCTACTCATTTTCATGAATTGACAGCACTGGCTGATCAAATACCCACTGTAAATAACTTGCATGTTACGGCATTAACTACAAAGGAAACACTGACAATGTTGTACCGTGTGAAAAAAGGTGAAATGCATTACTCAACTGGGACAGAGAAAATCTGCTTTATTTTATTGTAGAATGAGTGACTGTTTCTTTGCAAAGTTGAAAAATTGTCTCAGATATTTCTCTTTATAGATTGTAAAATATATTTTCCTCTATTTCTCCTTTCTTTGATTTTGTGAAAATATAGCTCTTAGGATCTGATCTGTCTTAACAATATCTTTATGAGAAATGCCAGCTGAGTTGTTGAACTGGACTGATTTCAGCAGATTCAAATGATGGATAGTTGATGAGATCTAAGTAAACAGTTGTTAGAAATAGAGACTTGGGTATTAAAGGACACTGATACAGAAATGGCTTCATTAATTACAACTTTTAAAATATATACTTAAAATTGTGAACATATATTAGGAGAGTTAAAATCTCGCATAAAAAAATTAAAATTATTGATCTTCAATTTGTCCCATTTTAATATTCAATTTTTTGTAAGGAAGGACTTAAATTTATAACAATGCATATCAGCTTGAATATTTATATTGGAATAACCAATCAGGTAAATAATAATTTGAAAATTTGTATTTGTACAGGATTATAACAAAATAACAGAATTGGAAGAGACCTTGGAGGTCTTCTAATCCAACCTCCTGTTCAAAATATAATTTATCTTGGCTGTGTATATAGAATTGTACAGTATATGCATTTGTTATTTATAATTATTGTGACAACATTTTGAAATCATTAGATGATATTTCAATTAAAAATGTATAATAAATTATGGAAAAATTATTAAAATGGTTAAAGATTGAATTGGAAATTATATTGCACTTTATACATTGTATAAAAATAGAAACATTGTCAAATTTAATTTCTATCAATTTGGGATGCATTTATCAAGTATAAGAAATCTGGGGGATGTAATCTTATCCAATTTTTCGAAGAGTTGATTACAGGTAGTCCTTGACTTACAATCACAATTGAACCCAAAATTTCTGTTGCTAAGTGATAGTTGTTAATGAGTTTTGCCCCATTTTATGGTCTTTCTTGCCACATTGTTAAGTGAATCACTGCATTTGTTAAGTTAATAACACAGTTGTTTAGTGAATCTAGTTTCCCCATTGACTTTGCTTACCTGATGGTCACAAAAGTTGATCACATGACCCCTGGGACACTGCAACCGTCATAAATATGAACAGTTGCCAAACATCTAAACGATGATCACGTGACCAGGGGCTGCTGCAGTAGTCCTAAGTGTGAAGAATGTTGTAACTATAAATAGTCAGTAAACAAATGGTTGTAAGTAGAGGATTGCCTGTATTGTTGCTATTGACCTGAATACTTGTCAATATTTTGTTTTGGGTGCATATTCTGTTCTTGTGTGGTCTGAAGTTACTAAGTTAACATTAAAATTAAAATAATTTCCTCATGATGTTTCTTCAGGGGCCTGTGACCAGAGCTTTGGTATCCATGTAGCAGAATTAGCTGCCTTTCCCAAACATGTGATTGAGTCTGCCAAGGCCAAAGCTCTGGAACTGGAGGACTTCCAGAACATTGCAATATCTCAAGAGGAGGATGAAGAACCAGCTGCCAAAAGATGCTACAGGGAGAAGCAGGTTTGTTGGGTTTTACTGTTTATTTATTAAAATGTCTATATTCTGTTTTGCATAATTCTTTGGAAAATATTTGCTAAGTTCATATATCTTAATCATAATGTCGTTTTGGCTTATTGTGATGTGTCAACACAACCATTGAGACTTGACAACAGATGCATGCTTTTAAGATGAGCAGCCATACAAATCTTTTGAATAAAAAATATAGTTCATATTTACAATCAATACTCTTGAGTTTTATAAAAAAATGCAATCCTGAGTTGAAAATAAACATAGATTATCATTGTGAATTAAAAATAGTTGGACCTAGAGAAGATGAAGAATACGAGAGGAACATTTTGAAACAGAGAACATTGCTAAATGGAGATCTGGCTTCTGGCTTCAGGTTTAAGATATTTTTGTGGGAGAAATCTTAGGGAATCAGCAGCAAGTCATTTCAAGCAGTCTTTTCAACTTGTATGCTATTTCTGGTGCTCATTCCTTATTGAAGAAAATACTAGTTTGCTTGTTTGTTTTGGCATAAGAGTGGCTTTGCAAGATCAAGCTATGGTGCCTTTTAATCCAGCATTTTCTGTCTTACCATGGCCAGTCAGATGCTTCTGAGGTGTTTGTAAGCAGGAAAAGGCATCACCTCCTGTTGTACCTCTGCAGTAGTAATTGGAGATAACAATGAATCTTAAAACTAGTTTTTTATAGACTTGTTCTGCACAAAGCTTTAAGATCCTCCTTTAAAGCTAATGGCCATCACCTCAACTTGTGATAGAAAAATGATTGAGCACCCTGATTATTTTGGTTGCTCTCTTTTGCACTTTTCTCATAGCCTTTTTTAGATTAGACACCAGAAATTCAGTTAAGGTGGAAAAGCTCATGTCAGAACATGTCAACAATTAGAGATGATCCAGCTATTGTTTCCTTAAAGCTAACAAGTTATACTGAGTCATTGGTCTCTTGCTGTTAAGAACAAAGAACATTGGAGATTAGTTAACAAGTTTTTATATAAGGTTATAAAGATTGAAGTTGAGCTGATGGATACATTTGAGGATTGTCAAAGAATCACTTTGTAACTGATAAGAAAAACATATAGGCCATTCATAGGAATCGAGATATCTCCATCTTTGGAAAGAGAGCACTTGTAATGCAGGTATGTATCAGTTAGTCCTCACCTTTTTTGTCAGCTCAATTTGGCATTAGCCTATTGTTCGAAGGGCTTATTAAATAAAGTGCGTGTGTTTTTAATACCATTTCTAGTCAATATTTTGTACTAGAAGGTGGTAATTAGGGCTGTTTTAAGTGAACATTCTTGGAGAGTTTGTAGGTGGCAGAAATAGAGCAAATAGGGGCTGCTTTTAGGACCTTCTCCACCTGGCATGTGGATGGAGTAAAACTTTTAATCAATGAACCAGTTCAATAAACTGATGTTGCTATTTCCACAGTATTTGTGCTCATATGCCTTTGTTGAAGTATAAGGGAAAGGGGATACAATCCTAATAGTGTACTAGGTACTTTAAGTAAATGTGCATCTTCTAAATCGGGGTCCCCAACCCTGTACTGGCACCATGCCAGAAACCAGGCCTCGCAAACAAGAGAAGCCTCATCCAGGCATCCAGGATACAGGCAGCATGCAAAACCACACACCCCTCTGGTCCACAGAAAAACCTCTCTCCACGGAACTGGTCCCTGGAGCCCAAAAGATTGGGGACTAGCGTTCAAAATAAATGTTTTCCTTTTTGTCTTTCATTGTTTAAATAACTGTAGGAAAAAGATTGAAGAATTATGGATAAATATAAAAGATTCTTTCTAGTCTCTTTCTATTTTTCTTTATAGTTGCCTTGATGGAAAATGTTAAACCCTAACTAGCTTCAATAAATATTGAACTACAGGTAGCCCTCATTTAATGACCAACTGTTCAGTGGTTGTTTGATGGCCTCTTTGGTTGCTGACTTGGAAGAGGAGGATAAGTCAGAACCAGGGCCATGAGACACAGAGACCCAGGGTCCCCAGAGGGCCCAGGGGTGGAGGAATCCCGAGTCCGTCAGGCATTGGGGGGCACGATTGATGGATGGACAACTGCCTACTCAAGAAGAGGGAGGAGAGGCATGGCTGCCATAAGTTAACACTGACAATTAACAACAGGCTGCCTCTGATGAAGAACATTTGCCGCTCCTGCCTGATCCATGCAAAGAGCGGAGAGACGGGAAGCTCAGAGGAAGTAGGTGAGGCTGCTCTTGAAGAAACAGCCTTGCCCTTCCTAAACGCTCACCTATTGCCACGTGTGTGACTTGGTTCAGAACAGACTGTTCAAATGTATTTATGTCTGGTCCTTGAAGTTATGTCTGTGGCAGTGCTCCTGCAGTCTTCGATAAAAATGTGGGTAATTGGCAGCCCTCCCAAATTTTTAACAACAGGGTGCACTTCAGTTCCCCGCATCCACCTATTCCCTCCCCCCCTCATCTCTCTGCTTTTGGCTGCCCTCCGTTCCGCTGCCCATGCCTCTCTGTGCTCTATCCTGCACCTCCACTGCTGTACGCTCCACCTTGACATCTGCCACCCTGCACTTAGGAAGTCTGTGCGAGGCTAAACTGCCTCGTGAAGGGCCAGGCTGGACATACCATATCAGCATCAGGAAGAAGAAGAAGACACTGAAGTTCAGCTGGGGCAGCAGGGGTAGCAGAGTGCAGTGGCTGCAGAACGCAAGAGTGTAGGGCGGAGGGATGGGGTGGGAGTGAAGTGCAGGGCAATAAGGACAGCACAGTGGCAGGTGCATGGTGGAGGGCAGGGCAATAGAGGTGGCAGGGGTGCAGGGTGAAGCATAGGGCAGCAAGGTGATGGAGTGGATCCACAAGGTAGATACAAAACTTTAAAGAAATAATTACAAGGCAACAATAGAAAGAGTAATGGAAAAAAATCAGTAACATTTATACCAAGATGCATGTTGATATAAAATACTTTGAGCTGGTCAATAATTACCAAGACAGACAAATCATATAACAATTTTATAAGTTACTAGACAATCCATGACCTATTAATATTTCAGAAATATTTCTTTGCCAGATTTCTTAATGTCTCCAATAATGGCAGAGCTTCTAATGTACTGCCTTAACTGGAATTAAAAAAAAAAGATTCAGGGAGATAATCAGAAATGTATCTGCCTTGAAAACAGCCCATGTTGAACCATACAGTCAAATATCAGCAGTTGACCCCAGAAATATTTTATGACATTTTGTATTATGTCATAAAATGTTTAACAAAACTTGTCAAAGTTCAATTCCATTGGAGTTTTGGGTCCTGGATTTTTGATGCATTCTGTAAGTTAGCTCATTTTAGGTGCCTTGGTCAAAAAGGTTTTGTCCTATGATATACCATTTCACCCAGTTAAAGGATACAGGCACAATGGTTTTACTAGTATATAGATATATATCTTAGCTAATTGCCACATAGCTGACAAGATTTGTCAGGACTTGGGTAAAAACAGTTCAATTTGTTTATATATTTTTATTTATGTTTATTTGCTTACTTTAAACTTAACAGTTTTATCTCATTCTGCTTTGTTATTCTAGTCTGGTCGATGATGAAATAATGGACGTATGTTTTTAAAGGTTAATGGTTTAATATTAAGTAATTGACAGATACATTTTTTTCTTTTTAAGGAGGGGGAACAAATAATTCAAGATTTCCTTTCTCAAGTGAAAGCAATGCCATTGACAGAAATGTCTGAAGAAGAAATCCGGATCAAACTAAAGGAGTTAAAGGACTACGTTTTGAGCAAAAATAATTCTTTTATAAATGGAATCATTTCCCACATCAATGGTACCTCATGATACATAACTAAAACCACTTGAACTATTTTTTTCTGATCATAATCTCTGAACCAACACCACAACTACTTTGTCCCCTCTCACTCCCAAGCAATAGTAAAGAAGAAGCCTCGGGAATCATCATGTTCCACTTTTTCATCAACATACATAAAGCGAGTCAGAATAGTAGAGTTGGGAAATCTATAACAATGATAAATAAACCTAATTGGACTGCCCTGGAGTGGGCTGAAAAGCTTTAGAACTGACATAGGCATCTTCTGTGTTCTGTCAGTTGTACCTTTAACTGTTTTGGATCTGGACGCTACAGACTTCTTTATGTTACTAAATATTATAACCATAAAGATATGCTTTTGCTGCTGTTTATGTATATATGTGTGTGTTGTATCTTGATGGGTTGTATTTTGCTGCAATCACTGAAGAATTCTTGTTTCAGTCTTACTTTTGAAATAAATGTATTTGTGGTATCCTCTGAAATACTTTCAGGCTGACAGCCTTGGAATAAATCACACTTCTCTGTCATTAAGAAGTATGTTAATGTCACAGAAACAAAAAGAAACATGGCATTTTGCTATTATTTGTTAGAGGCCAATAGCTTATGCCAATATATTTAACCCTGAAGTCTAGAACAAAAAAAGCATTTACTAAGAGTTGTGTTTAATTTGCATGCTGGTGAAGGTTGTCATTATATGACTTCCATGGGATTCTAAACTTAAAATTGTTGTCCTTAATGCAGTGTAAAGTTTTACTATATATTTTATTCATGTTTTATTCAAAACATTTCAAACAACCTGAAGAAAATAAAAATCGTTTGTCTTCCCATTAGTTAGTCTTCTCATGAGTTTGTCTTCCACTATCGCTTAGTGGCATATTATACGCATATTTCTTCAGTGGATCTTTGTGGAATTTCTTACATGTCTGTGTTACTGTATTACACGTATTACTCATTTCTTTTTTGAACAAATCACAAAAATATAAGAATATTTGCTTCTAATATTTTATAGGTAATATTTATGCCACAAATGAAACAGAGAATTAAGAAAATATTTTAATTTCTAGGGGAGATGGATGGCTTATAAGCTTAATTTTAAAGTTAAAGTTTTCCCCTGTCCAGTCATGACTGACTTAAAAAGGTGATGCTCATCTCTGATTCTCGTCCTAGGGAGCCTGTGTTGTCTGAGAGACACTTCTGTCATCATGTGGCCATTAGCATGAAAGTACAGAACACAATAACCTTATTCACCAAAATGGTACATCTTTATCTACTCATGTTTGCATGCTTTTCAACTACTAGGTTGGCAGCACTAGGGCAAGAACGGGAATTCACCCTGCCAAGCAGCACTCGGGTTCGAACCCCACCAGCTGACAAGCCCAGCATCTTAACCACTGTGCTGCTCCAAGTTTAATAGAAGATAGATAGATGGATNAGATAGATAGATAGATAGATAGATAATCCAAATGAACAGAAGGAATATTTTGTTCTAATGAAAACTCTGCTTTTACTAATATACTAATTTATGTATTAACCATTTATTAATCTGTTTAAATTATGATTGATAAAATGGGTATATTTAGTTTTAGCCTGCTATTTGAGAATAATATTCACTCCAGATGAATACTGAGATCCTTCAGGGGCTATATAGTACTGCTCAATTTTCTAAGAAATCCTTTAAAGCAGGGTTGTCAAACTCGAGGCCTGTGGGCCAGATGCACCATGTGCTGGCCATGCCCACGCCCAATTTAACAAAGGGAGGGGGGGAAATCATGTAACGCCACTGTGAGAACATGAGTTTGACACCCCTGCTCTAAAGCTAAGTGAACTAATTCACTAAAACTCAAGCACTTTTCTTCAAAAAATATTTTATTTCTCTGAAGTACATGGCAGCTGAAAAAGAAGTTGTAATAGGAATGCAGTAACCGTGACAGTTTTGGGATGTAAATTGTGCTACAGTTGAGAGAGTTAAAGTGCAATTAACTGTCAATTTTTTTGTGCAAATGATTTTTTTCTGCTTAGTTCTAACAGGACTGAGTGGCTGTAGTACAGGCAGTAAGTGTGGTAGCTTTTCAGTTAAGGGAAGAACAGCCTTCAGATGTAATGAATGGGCCTGGAAAATATGGATCATGTTGTCTTTATTTGGAGGTCCCCTTTCAAATGTTTTCTATTTCCAATCAGCACATAGCATTTTGGGATATATTGTAGAGCAGTGTATAACATGCAAGCCTGTTTATTGTCAAAGCAGAAATTATCGTCTAAAGCACTTCCTGGCCTCAACATTGTTCATTTATAGAATTGGCAAAACAGTAGCTGGGTTCACGCATTGCACTAAGCTATAATGTTGTTAGATTGTTGATGGCTTAGTATTATTGTGCAGATGAGGTTGTTTGAGTTTGTTCAGCAATTACAATTAGCACATGATTTATGTTCACTCCATTAGCTGAAAAGCGATCAAGTATAAGGATATTGGTGTACATATTAACATACACATTGGTGGCCATAGTGATCTGTCTTGTATGTTCTGTGGCTGCTGTTGTGTATTTTGGCAGGGATCTTTATAGTTTTGAACTGGAGATGCCAGCAAACAAACCTGGCAGTTTTTGAATGCAAAGGATACACTTACTGTTGGGGTCATGTCCTCTGAAGGCCATCTGATGGAAAACTAGTGGACTTCCTTAGTACAGTTGATTGGCCATTGTGAAAACAAACTGCTGGATTAGATAGCAATAGCAATAGCACTTAGACTTATATACCACTTTACAGCCCTCTCTAAGCGGTTTACAGAGTCAGCATATTGACCCCAACATTCTGGGTCCTCATGGGTCTTAATAGATGGGTCTGGGGTCTTATCCAACAGGGCATATATCCTCTTGTACTGTATCCAAGTCTTTGCTTTATATTTAGAGACTGAAACTGCCATGGTCATGACTTTTAACAGGTTGCAGTTAGACTATTGCATGACTTGCTAAATTAAGAGTCCCTAATCTTTTGGATCAGTGAGTACATTTTCAATGTTGCAGGGTTGTAATGGGCACACTAAAAATTGCTATGTGAAAGAGGACAAAATATCCATTTATTAGACTAGTTGGTTTTCTCCCAGCTACCTCCTCTAGTCTTCTACTATTACAGCTTATTATCTGTCTTTTCTTCAGATCAAGTAGGCATACTTTGAATCAGAAAACTAAGCTGAAGATCCCCATTATTTCTATTTCTAAAGATCCCTCCAAGAGATATACAGAGTCCATGAGCAGTCTTAGAAATAAATATTATGTTTGAGTTGATAATTGGCTTTACAGCATGCTAGCTTTCCATTTTTTCCAGTTAAAAGAATTCAAATAAAATAACATCTGATAAGGCATGAAGCCTATCAGGCACTGTAGGAGATGTGAAAAACGTCATGTTGGGACCCAGCCTGGTTAAGAATATACAAATTACTAATTTTTTGCTACCTCCTCCTGATGAAGCCCCATGGACAGTCAAGAAAACAAACAAATGGATCATCAAACAAAGCAGGCCCAAGTTCTCACTTGCGATATACATGACCAGCCTCAAATTATCCTACTTCAATCACAATGTGAAGAACTAATTCTCTGGAGAAGGCTCTAATGATGGGAAAGGTGGAAGAAAACAGAAGCAGCAAGGGAAATGGACATAGTTACAGTGGTGATTATTGTACCATTGGGCCTGGAAAGCTGAGTGAGGGATCATCATAAAGAAAATCTATGTGATTGTTAAGAGTCCTTAAACTCTTGGTACAAAATTCTCACAGTGAATGTTAAATGGAAGCCCAGTAAAATTTACTCCAGTAAATCATATAAAATAAAGCATACTGTGAAATATGACCATTTGATTTTGCTTTGATTTGGTTGAGAATCATGGGTGTTATGGTATCAATTTGTTAAAGGCAGCATGTTGGAGGAATGCTACACTGGCATCTCTAGGGTCGTTGCTGCTTTCTCTGATTGGATTGTTCAGCAAATTGTGTTCTTCCTTTATACTGAATGCCGTGGGTCCTCTTCAGATCTGTGGAATAGTCTAAAGATGCATAGATACCACCATATTGCTCCAAATTAAGTGAGTGGAATAATATCCTGGAGTTCTACATCTGCTACTGGAAACTCTTCACTTATGCTGTACAGTAAAGCGGCATTTGATACTCTTGCTATTGTTGATGATTGAGAAATTATAACACAATTAGGCTTTGTTTCTGAAAAATAATAGGACATCCTTTCCTGTTATATTTATTCTCTCTTCCCTCACTTCACCCAGCATTTTTTAAAAACTCCATTTTAGTGTCCAATTTCTAAATATATTCTCCCATCCATGTGTTTCAATTTGGTAATTATTTTCATTGGGAGACTTTCATTCCTACTGTGAGAGTCAGTAGGAATGCATTCTGGCAAGTCATCACACTGATGAAAATAAAATGACATTTACATTTCTCATTGTTTTGGGGTGCACAATGTCACTAGAAAGAATATAGAAAGTCTATGTTCCAGCCCACTGGCATAACCATTTTGAAGATTAGAATTTAACAATGTCAACTTCAACAACATTATTTTTTCCCACATTTTCTGCTTCTTTCTTACACAGTAAACATTTCCAGGAGTGTAGGTGTATTGTGGGTGATACAAAGCAACTCATTATGTATGCAGGAGGAAAAAACCCGCTTGAGGGTTTTTTTTGTGTGATCATAGAATCTTTTTATATAAATGTTGCTTTTTCAATCTTAAAGGGTGATAGTCCAAAAAAGAATCCCACTATAACATATAGTTTTACTACATATTAGAATGTTGTTGTTGTTAGTTGCGAAGTTATGTCTGACCCATCGCGACCCCCAACACTCCCAGCTCCTTGGTCCTCTACCATCCCCTGGAATCCATTTAAGCTCACGCCAACTGCTTCAGTGACTCCATTCAGACACTTCATTCTCTGTCGTCCCCTTCTTTTACCCTCAATCATTCCCAGCATTAGGCTCTTC
>AZIM01004232.1:17529-33197 GCA_000516915.1 Ophiophagus hannah | reverse complement strand
AGGAGATAAAGGTGGGTGCTTATCTTGAGAGACTGTTTGAGTTGTTTGAATTAAGCGTGTGCTTAATTACAGTCTCAGGAAGCCTTGGTCAGAACACTTTGGATAATGAGATTGGCAGCATATAAATTTAATAGGGGGGGGGCATTCTTTCTGATGCATGAACTTTAATGTCAGAACATTGGTTCTTTAATTTTGGTGCTTTAGCTGTCAATCTTTATATTGAATATATTGGAATTTTGATTTGTATTTGCTTTTTTGCCTTAGAGTCACTGTTGGCTCCAGGCAATTGCTTGGACAAGCCCCTGTCGTTTTCTTGGCAAGATTTTGGAAGTGGTTTTCCAGTTTCTGCCTTGTAGAGCCAAAGGAGAGAGACTGGCCCAGCGTCACCCAGCTGGCTTTGTGCCTAAGCAGGACTAGAACTTCTGTTTTCCGAGTTTCTAGCCTGGTGCCTTAACCACTACACCAAACTGGCTCTCTATATTAGAATTAATGTGTTTATTTATTTATTTTATTATGTATGAGTGCCTTTGCCCTCAGGTGGGCAATATTCTTGTAAAGATTAGCAACAGTCTAAGCCATTCTCTTCTTTGTAAGCACTGAAAATGCAGCTCATATTGCTCTTGCCTACCTGATCGCTTACAACTGTACTTTTAGTAAACAAAGAGCCAATTCAGACGGATCCAGAGAAATGTGATTTGTTTCTGATTGCTAATTACACATAGTTATGGGGATATTTCAGTTTGATTCCTGTGTGTGTCTAATGGGATTGTGGTAAACAGTTGATTATTTTGGCATTTCTTGATGGAGATTTTTTAACTCTTAGAAGTTCTATTATGTCATTAAGTTTTCTACTGGTGTGATAAGAAACAATTTTCAGGGGAGATTATGAATTGTTTCATGCAAGATGGATACCATGAATACATGTATTATTTTTTCATCCCTGTGGCCTGGATATGATTATCTGTCCTGATCATGGGTCTAATCGGGATGACTTGTCTTTCTAGGCTTCTTTGCCCAGGTAACAAACTGACACTGCCATCAGCAAGAAAGGAGGTTTTGGTAGGGATTTCAGCTTCTATGAAATGAAGAATTGTATGTGTGGCTCTACTTGGCCTGGTTATCCAATCTCTTTCTGAATTTGACCTTCTTGAGTAGGAACAGGCAGGGAAAGGCTTATTCCCCAGATAAGCAAAACCTGTATTGATAATCAGATACTATAGAAATAAAAAGTAACTTTATTTTGAAAAGTGTGTGAACCTGCATTTAGTCTTTACTAAATGCAGCTTATTGAGGTAGTCCTTGACTTATGTCCACAAATGAGCCCAAAATGTATGTTAAGAAAGATAATTGCTAAGTGAGTTTTGCCTCATTTTTATAACTTTTCTTGCCACATTCGTTAAGTGAATCACCACATTTGTTAAATTAGTAACACAGTTGTTAAGTGAATCTGTCTTCCCCATTGACTTTGCTGGTCAAAAGTTGATCACATGACCCTGGGACTCTACAACCATCATAAATATGATTCAGTTACCAAATTTTGATCATGTTACCATGGGGATTCTGCAACAGTCATAAGTTGAAAAACGGTCATAAGTCACTTTTTCAGGGGCATTGTAACTTCAAACCGTACTAAATGAATGATTGTAAGTCAAGGTCTACTTGTATCATTGTAACTGTATGAACCGCTTTGTGAACTTTTGAACAGAAGTGGAAGGAAAACATTCACAACAAATATCCTGATGAGATTGTTCTTTCAGGATAATTTAAATATAATTTTAAAAAAACAAATAAAGATTGGGAACCAAGATTCCAATTGTACTGCTTCTCTTCCACCATAGTGTAGAAGATTGAGTTGGGATTTGGAAATATTTTCTGAAGATGTACAAAGCCTAGAAAAGAATCTTGCACATCAGGATATCAGGAGTAGACCAAGCATCTTTTAAAACAAATATCCAATTTAACTTGTTACTGTTCCAATACTCCACTATTATTGAATAAACATACGCCAGAGAATTCTTTTTACTTAACTTATTGTTTTTCAGATCTGCCATGTTCTCAACATCTGTTTAAAAGGAATTACATCTGCTTTTGTACAAAGAAGACACAAAGTTCACTATTTTACAATTGTGCCCAACTATATATTAGGATTCCAAATTGTGTGTGTGTGTGTGTGTGTTTTAAATGATGTGCTATGGCCACAGTGGCAGAGTGCCACTGTCTGTTTCATGTTTCTCTCTCCTCCCACCCTTAAGGAAATAGGAGCAGGGAATTTAGACTGATGCAGGGAGGACTATTAAATATCCCCAGTGACCACCACATTTCCCCAAATAAACTGCCCCTCACAGCTGCTCTAAGGAAAAAAAAAACTTAAGTAGTCAGAAAATCAGTTGCAGATCTCCTGGCAAAATATACAGTTTGGCCCTTAGGCACATTTGAGTACAATATTAAAGGCTTTAGAAACTCGATGAGGACTGCAACTACTGTAAGCTTCTTCACTCTCTGTTTTCAGCAACAAAGAATTTTCTGTGGGTGAATTTAATGGAGGCCCATGAATGTGCCCAATGCAACCGTGTTTCGGATGCAGATGGCTGCTTTGCAACTCTGCCATGAAGGCTTCTAGTAAATAAAAAAGCCTGTGGACCAGTTGGCACTAACATGCGGGAACAATTTTCTGTGCTTGGAATTGCTGTGGGAAGTAATTACAGTTGCTGAACACACTGAGCCATGAAAGTTGTGGTTGTATATTTGAGAAAAAGGCATAGTGCAGTGCTACTGGGCACAGTAACACCTTGTTATAAATACTGCTTTTGTTAATGCCGTGTTTGTGGAAAGGAGACATGAGTTAATGAGTAACTTTATTAAAATAATAGTTGTACTACAAACCCACAGTAAGGAAAATCTTCAAAAGCAAAGAGCTTACTACCTCTGGCTGTATTTATTATGTAAGAAATGATCAAACCTCTTTGAAAAGAAGGTTAATTTTGCACTTAACCATGAGAAAAAATAGTTTATAAGAAAATCACTGATTAAACAATGGCTGGCATTGAAGTTTTCCTTAAACTGCTTATTATTTTTGTCTACCATTTATAAAATATACTGAGAGCTTTCTTTTCTATTTAATTCAGTCTGCACTGTTCAGGCAATGCTTAAGCTTATGGAAAGATCTGTGAAATTATTATATTTCTTTTTCTTTCAATATTCTAGCAATTTATTAATACTCATATTCTAATAAGGTATTAAGAATCTTGGGGATGCCATTGTCACGTATATCCTTATTACTGGGATGTAAGCAACAGTATGCTTTACTTGCAAGGTAATTTTTAGATCCTAGTTTACAGAGAATAGCATGCTAAGTATAAAACTGGGCTTTGATTGTGCTTGACCAAAATGTGCCCCAAATGACTTACATTGTCTCCTTATTGCATATGACATTGGTATGATTAAGGTTGGTGATATAGAAAATAATTCTAAAAACATGTGAACACGTCGTTTGTCTAAAGCCACTGTGGTTGGTGATGTCAATATTGATTAAATCATTTACCAGCAATTATGACAAATGGAAAATTGTGACTTGGAATGTACAGTATGTAGAGTAGCTGGTAAAGAAAATGACCTAATAAATGAAAAAAGAAAAGAAAAGAAACAGACTTTGTATTTGTGAAACGAAGAAGTTAAATTTTGGTAATAGAAATAATAGAAAGGAATAAAGGCGGTCTGGTGTCAGAGTTGATAAAAGTGAGTTAAATTGTAGTTGAATTTTGAATGAAAATATTGCATGCATGTTACAAAAGATGAATGGGTCATTCAGATTGTTTTTCATATATGTGAAAATAACCATTTGTCACTGCTAATTACATGTTACATTTTAGTGAATGAACAAAAGATAAATTTGGGGAAATACTGGGCAACATTTTAAATAAATTATATCCAGGCATAACAATTATTGTGTAAATTGGATGGATGGGAATGAGAGAAGAGAATACAGTAATAGTGATTGTGTCATTAAGATACTGAAGCACAAATTAAAATGGCAATTGTATTATGAGTACCCAAAAATGGTCTGCTGGTTCAGAATATGTAGTTTAAGCATACATTTACTGATGTGTACACAAAGAATCTAAAAGCAGGATTAATATTTTTTGTTTAGAATACCAAATTGAGAAAATTAGTGAAGAATAAGCAATGGTGACAAGAAGTTGTGAATATACAAAATTTCATATTTTGGTAGTATCTAGATTGGATCTTGGGAAAAAAATAAATAGGGAAAATGTAAAGCATTTTGGAAAAAATGTAAAGATCTTGGGAAAATTGAGTAGGGAAAACTGTGCCTTTTATAAATAAGTATTGAAAGGCAGATGAATCCGTAAACAGAATAAATGGGAAATGGGAAAAAGGAAAGAAAATGCATAAACTGTTTGAAACATGATAAAAGTATGTTATAAAGAGCCGCAGAAGGTCTGGAATTATGCTAATAAAAAGAAAAGTTATGTAACTTTTGAGCAGTGCAAAGTCATGTGAGATGGGTAGTTCTATAAATTTCAATAAATAAACAATATTTATTGGAATGATGATTTAAAAGAGACTGTTGATATGAAAAAATGCAAATGAGGGTATGATACAAAAGTGATAAATGAGTTTCAGACTTTATAAAATACCGTCAGAGAGAAAACAATAGTTGCAAGGAAAGTAATAAAAGAAGATCCAAAACAGTTAAGACTCATGTTGGATAGTGAGATTGGTGGCAAATAAATAAATACAATAAAATATAAAATAAGTTAAAAGAAGCAGAAGAAATATGGACTGATTTTGATAGAAATTAGAAAAAAAATGTTTTGGGTGTGTTGAAGAGGATGAAACAAAGAACTTTCAGTGGGATGAATTGACTTAAGAATGAATATGATGAAAATATTTGGGAGAAATGAGGAAATGCTGGAAAGAGTATATAGATAGTCCTTGACTTTTGACCAATGATTTAATGGTAAATAATTCCCATTTGAGAACATAGATTTGGACTTACTGTCATGAGTTTCACTTAACAACTGCTGTAAAAATAGTAAAAAAAAATGTGTCTGGTCATTTGGTGCCTCAGCTTATGACCACAATGATTTTATGACCAGAATTTCAGCCCAGTTGTGGTTGTAAGTTGGAGACTAGCTGTAATGCAGATTAGGTGTGGGAAAGGTAGCAATATGTCAAAGAGGATATTTGAAACAAATGAAGCTTCAAGGATGCAGATACAGATTAAACATGATGAAGAACTTGATAGTAAGAGCTGTCAATTAGTGGAATAGGTCCACTGTCTTTCTGACTTTTAATAGCATATCATTTAAACTTAAAAAAAAAATAGTCGTGGACTTTCCACTCTGCTTGCTTTTTTCACAGTGCTGAGAGAAAGAAGATCTGCTTTTTTTACTTTGATGGGCTAAAAGGAGAAATAAGTGTCAGTGATCGATTGCAGGACCTTTTCCTATGCCTTTGCATGCTTCTGCTTGTGAGACATTCTGCGACATTGTAAAAGTACAAAAGCTGTTCTGTAACCTTGGTGGCATTTTGTGTCTCTGCCTATAATGCAAATTTAGCTGAATATCAGTTAAACACCTCTACAAAAACCAAATAGTTAATACAATACAAAAAATGCCGACTCATGTTCATTAGATGAGCATGAAATTATCAAGCAAAGGAAACGTTTGCTGTTTTATTTTGATATTTGTTCAGTAACATATACACTGACTGCACATGTTAACAAGAATGCTTTCTTTTAAAAAAGACATGTCTAAATCTGCATCACAAATAATTATATTTGATAACATGGACATTTCAGCAATACACATACTGTACATAAACAAATATACAGTCAGAGCCTGGCAAGTTGAAACCAAGATAGGTGAGCACATAGTTGCTGTCCAGGAGCCTCTGGGCTTCACATGTTCTCTATCCTATTTCCTGAAGATTATATAGGTAGCAACAACAACAAAAAAATATTTGTAGCTCAGGGTTGTACTGTGGGGTCCTTGATGCTCTTTGAGCTTGCTGGTTTTCTTGCAGACATTTCATTACCAAACTAAGTAATGGATGTTTGATAGTTTGGTAATGAAACTTCTGCAAGAAAACCACCAAGCTCAGAGAACACCAAGAACCTCATAGATTGTCAAAGTTTAGGTTGGTGAAGGGAAGTGCTCCACTGTAATAATTGGGGACATTTCCCTTTGAAGCCAGCCCTTCCTTTTCTCTCTGAACTAAGTGTAATTCTGACAGATCATAACACATATGCCTCCTTTTGCCCAGTTCAGTCCTGGCCACTGAACAAAGACAAAAAGGGAAAAGTCTTGCAGGTTTTCTGTTTTAAGTATTGTTAGGCATATAGTATATTAATAGGATTATGTTGCCATCATAATAATTATCTTCACAAACAGTCATAATGGTAAGTCATGCTATTTCTGCCTGGCATCTGCTATGCAGTATGTATTTTACAGCACTGTCTGGACCTAGATCTCTCCTGCTTAAGTGTCTATTGATTACTGTATCAATATTTGCTCTGAGTTTGGAAGCAAAAATGACTTATTAGGAGGGATTGAGAGTAATTGGTTTGTTCAGACATTATTTTGAGTATTTATGTTGGATATCAGGCATCTTACCTGCTCCCTCATTAGCTGCTTTTCTGTTCAAATAACAACAATAATAATTTCAATATTATTATTCAGCAGTTTTGATATTCTTTCTGTTTGGAGATTTTCAGATTGACAAAATTGTTGTCCTTATCTGAGCTGTGTGTATAATAACAGATGTCTGGTTTTGTGGAATTTTATGCAACTATTGTTTCTAGATTTTCTGGTAGGGGCAAATAACAGCAGATAAATGCATGCTGCATTCAGTTATTGCAAGAAAAATACGTTCATTGTCACTATGAAAAATATTGGATGATTAAATTGATAGACAAACTGTATATGCAGACCAGTGCCACTTGGTTTTTTTCAAAGTGAAGATAATTGACTTCAGTCAAATAGTTTGTATTATTTTAAAGGTGCACATGGAAAAACCAAATGACCAGGGGCATCTTTGAGGAAGGAGGCTTAAGAAAGGGAAGGTGGTAGCCAGATCATGTGATCTAAGCATATCCCATTTTATATGTCTTGTTCCAGAAATGAGAACTTCTATTTCCAACCAATTAGTTCTATGAGCTGCTATTTTCTAATATAATGGGAGCTATTAGAGCTGCATTGCAAAATTACTAGATTATTGCAAAAGCTGGATAACTACTAAATTATTGCAAAAGCATACAGAAGAAACTAACTCTTTGTGGCAATCTGGTAGTTACTGGGAATTTTAAAACCACAATCTGTTAGCATAATGTAATGTCATTATTAAAAGACAGTCAGAAGAACTGCTATAGCAATGTTCCACCAAAGTAATATGTTAAAATGAAAGTAATATGTAAAATGAACCAAATAGATATAGGTTTATATTTAGCAGATTTACATTTTCATATTAAGTATTAATATTAAACCTAGGGCTTGCCAACTTGGGTTGCAAAAATCTAATATAGTAAGGTAACTCTCTACTCCCCTAAAGTGTCTGTCTCAGCTTTTGCAACCAAGATATGGTAGTCTTAGTTATATTCAACATTTCCATTTGTATTCACTTACAAGATATTTAACATGGGAAGTCCCATATTTAACATGGGAAGTCCTCTGTGATACTTAATGAAGAATGCAGATGAACTGTGGATGTCCATGTGTTGGAAAGATAATTCTGAGTCTGTTCTTTTGAACATTCCCTCCATTACACTTGGTGATAGATGCTCAACATAGTAAATAAGTCTTCATGCACAATGTGAATTAACCCTGACTCAGAGTTGCATTACTTAATTTGAGGAGTACAATGAGAACACACACACACATTGTCCTAACGTATAACATCTAGTTTAAATCATCACAGCTTAAAACCAACAAACTCTTGCCCCACAATGTATGGTAAAATATTTTAAAGAAATACAAAGCTGAGAGCATTTTTAAACAAGAGTCAACAACCTCCTGGATTTGATTGACTTGAATTAGCTTGATTGCCTTTTATCAATTGCAGCTGCTCTATTTAGCATAAAAATGCAAAACATCTAAAAATCATTTGCCTTGCAGCATAATAGAAAGATGTTTTTGCTTAGGTTTTTAAGATGTTTCAAATGTGTATTCTACACAGATTCCCTGAGAATAGATCCAGAACATATCTCGTTACAGGGAATTAGCAGAAATATTGTAAGCTTTCAGAAAATTAATGGAAGAAAAATGTTGCATTCTGAATGACATATTTAGATATCTCAAAGCTTTAACTGTTATAAATTAAACAATTCAAAGATGTTTGTTATAGTGTCATAATCAAACATCTGTTGCTGAAGTTTGATAGAAAAGCCTCCAGAACTTTTCACATAATGTACAATTAGTCTCACTTGACTGAATATTGTCATGATGCAAAGAAAAATTCAGGAGTCATGTAAAACTAATTTTCTGTCAAAATCAGAGAAGAGACCTTTACTCAGTTATAGGATACTGCAGCTTCACTTTGAATATGAATTGATAGATAGGTAGACAAATTTAAATAAGGCAGAAAAAAGTGTGCTTAGGAATGTAGTCCATTGATACCTAAGACATCTTTTTTTAAGATCTTCAGCTAGGAAACACTTGGTTCCCTATCCTGTACATATGAAAGAGGTATAAAGATTGGAAATATCATTTATTTGTTATTTGAAATTGAAGAAGAGAGCACTATGAAATGCCACTTAGAGCTCCTGAAGGAAAGGTGGGGTGTAAATCTAACTAAATTCATTTAATGCACTCTGACATACCAGAGCATCAGCCCTTTGTCCATACCTGGTTGATAAAGGCTTTCATCCTACTAGAAATATAGATTTAATTTGAAGATGGTTAATGCCATTGATAGGCATGAAAATGTCCATTCTTGATTTTGCCATGGGCATCCTTCTTGACACTTGAAGTGAAATTCTCTCACAGTGGGAATTGGAATGGCTGTTTTGCACAATACTGCAGAATTAGAACAGAGGTACATTCCTTCCTCTTTGTCAGGCAAGGGGGTTGCAACATCTCCCCTGCCTCAAAAGCAATTAGGAAGAAGATCAAAGACATAAAGGCCCTCCCTTCAGTTATTCAATGATAAAAGTGGACTAGGGTACACATATCCAGTTTCAAAGATTCTGCAACTGAATCCCTTTTCCTTTAACAAGATTTGATTAATGGGACTGTGAGAACCTAGGAGGAGAAGAGCAAAAAATAAAATAAAATCAGGAGTTTGATGGCCCTCTTTTTTGACCAACTTGTTTTGTTTAAAAAGCACAAACTGCTGTTCATTTCATCATGGCTATTTTTTTTTAAATTGGAAAAAGTATTACCAGAGTCCTCCTGATATTTTGGGGGGGCCTAGTTTTCCTGAGTGGAAGTGAGATTTAGGGATTCAGTATTAACTTTGCTACTCACTTCTCCAATTACTCACCTAGTTCTTCATCACCTCATTTCTAAATCCACCCATCTCCCACCCTGTCTGCTGGGGATGTGGTGGGTTTTATTTAAGGTGGCATCAAGCACATGAAGTAGAGTAACACTTCCCAGCTCTGCAGCTTGGGAATGTAATCCAATTACAAGGAAGACCCCCACCTCTCTCTAATGGGCTGACATTCCTTTCTTTATCCTGCTGACCTGATTGGTTCCAGCAGGTAGCACTGTTTAAAAGGAGTGAAGGGGCACAGGGGTCAAACTCACTGTGTCACAATGCTGTCGTGTGATGTTTCATGATGTTTTTCCCATTCATGGAGATGGGGCAGGTGTGGCCTGCATGTGAGGCATCTGACCCAGGGGCTGCCAGTTTGACACCCCTACAGGGCATAGATGTACATACCCACAGCTCCATAGGGCAACTTGAATCAGGTTCTCAAGTGCTTTTGCACTTCTTTTTCTGTATCACTTGCTGTGCTGACTTTTTGATTAATTGATTATGCACCATCACATCAGCATTGCTTTATAGTGACCACATTGATAGACTATCCCCAGGATGACCTGGACCCTACTTTGCCTTTCAGGTATTCTGGTAATGTGCTGATTGCCTGTGTAATCTAGTCCATCCACTATGCTGCCGATCATCCTTTTCTTTCCTTCCTTTTCGCCTTTATAAAGCATTATGGACTTCTCTAGAAGCTGGATTTTCATTACCTCGTGATTATTATAACTCGGAAGAAGAAAACAGTATAATTCCATTTCATTGCTGATTTTGTTCAACACTGAACTGTAAGAACTCTGTTAAATTTATACACACATGTACATACACATGCACATGTACACACAACACACACACACTTTTGGTTTAGCTGGTTTCAGACTTTCACTGTAAATCAGTCTACACTCAAATATACATATACAAATAAACTGACACAGTACTGCATACTTAGATTGGTGTTGGAATCTTGGCAAAACATATTTCATATCACCAACTGCTCAATCATTTTAATAAATGCAGCAAAGATCTGAACCTGGAATCCTCTGTCTCTAAAACATACAGATTTTCTTTCTTTTGGCATTTGCAAAAGTTAATGTTACATTGCTGTAAAGAAGAATCATGTCTGTTGAGCATACCCTTTTCTGAACAATATAATAAGTTGCTCTAGAAACATGTGAACACATATAGTCATATTAGAATAAATGTAAAATTCTTTAGATTAAATCAAAAGCTATTCTCAATTTAGTTTCTTCCAGTGAAGTAAATATATGAAGCATCAAGATATCATTCCCAACATGCAGGGTTAGTTAACAAGAATTACTACAGACTAGCTAAAATAAATCTTTACTATATTTTGTGTTTCCATTCAAGTGCTTAACAACCCTAACACTAATAAAAAGCATAGTTGTGATTCATTCAAGAATCACACCACATAAAACTAGAGTGGATAAAATGATCAAGCAGTAATGAAAAAGTATGCTAAATAGTTAAAATTGGCATAAGAATGCAAATAAAATCAATTGAAATAGTAGCCTGTCAGTGAATGATAATTAGGGTTGAAACTAAGCAAGGCTTCCTTCAGAATCCAGGAAAGTGATATGAAAATGCTCCTGGCTTGAGAAGATATAGCAAGATCCATTAGACCAGTGTTTCCCAACTTTCATAACCTTGAGCTATGTGGATTTCAATTGTGGATTTCAATTCCCAGAATTTCCCAGATGGCATGCCTGGCTGTGAGATACTGGCTGAATTCAGGGAATCCTGAGAGCTGAAATTCACATATCTTAAAGTTACCAGGGTTTAGGAGCACTGCGTTAAACTGGGGACTCTCATTCCTAACTTAGTCAACAATGCCTAAGTGAATGTTGCACTGAATTCTAAATCCTGTTGGTCAAAACTCTACATCTGAATTTCAGATTACATGTCATTTGAAAGGATGTTTCACTATTTATTTTTAAAAATGTTAATACAAAGAAAGTGCAATAGGATGATTATAGAAAACTCTATGTTCAGTCTTTTATGTTCCTTTGCCACCCACCACTTGGGATCACAATGAAAGAAATGTGTTCCATTGAGAGACAGATAAGTAAATATTTTGTTACAGTCTTATACATAAAAATATCCATAAAGCATAACATATAATGACTAGTACGGTATAACTTCAATACTAACTGCACTTTATTAGTAGATACACCCTTGCTGCAAACACCTGTTGCTAAGTAACAACAACCACAGTTATCATTTTTAGGGTTTTTTAAATCAGGCCATAAATAAAGAATCTAACATTTGTTCACATTGCCTGGCTATTCTGCTTTGTTTCCTCTGGTGATGATACTACGATGCTGTTAAATATTTGAGGATATATCACATTTGCATACAGCAGGATCCCAGATAGCTTTTCTCTGGAAGACTTAATATTAAACCTCTTTGTTTATAGTAGAATTGTCCTCTAAAAATAATTTCTGTGAAATTCAGAATAAAAAAGAGAGAGCAAAAAGTTTAATGTAGCCAACATGAACTTAGCCTACCTTTTCTCAGTACAATACCTGTGTTTTCAGACTTGTCAATCCAAAGGTTCCTAATAACTGAAAAGCAGTTAATGAACAATTTCTGAAACTGATTAAAAAAAAAAGTAGTAGGCAAACCCCATGTACTTTTAAAAGTTCCTTCATAGTTTGAGTGAGATGGGTATTCCCTTGCCTCTCAGGGCTTTAAACCTATTGAAGACAATTGTGTTGTGATCTCCCTGTGAGGAACAACTGTCTGGAGCACTTGTGGATGTGTTCAAGTCCTCCTTTTCTCTGGAAAGGAATTAAAAAGAGCTGGTCTACTCACTGGCTCTTCATTCCTCTGTGATTGTTGGCTGTACTTTGGTAAAGCTGTCTTCTGTTTGCATGAAATCCTTCCCTTGAAGTTCTCAGATCTTATGCTTTCTTGAACTGAAATGATCAGAATGACAGGAGACAGGAATCTGGTAGGGAAGGGAGAAACTTAATTTCATCATTTTGGAACAACCACTATAATTAAGAGTGCTTCAGGTTCCTGTATATTGAATTCAGGTCCCATTCTGCCTTCTTCATAGACTGATAAAACCACAGAGAAAATGAAAATAAGATTTATTTTCTTAAACAAACACCACACAAAGAGGATAGTCAAGATGATGCTCATTTTTACTCTTTTATTTACTCTCTAAAAGTTCTGGAATGCTTGTGACTTGGCTTACTATATAAACTATTTTCTCTCCCTTAGCATGTTTAAAATGGCTTGCCATTTTAAAATGGTTTAGCAAGGATAACTCAGTATAATTCTTTGTATTTTGTGACATCAGGTTAATTCATATCTTGTATGCATTTAGGCAATGGCACAATGCACATGTTGTTACTTGCCTCTCATGTCTATTCTGCATGCCTAGGTCAATGACGTTAAAAGAGGATTTTCCTCTTCTGTGTAGGTTTCAGAAAGAGGCAAAGAAACTTCCTTTCAGTTTGTCCCAAAGGTGCTTTTTCAGAAGGCAACTGGACTTTATTTTTTCCCTGAAGACGTTTTGCTTCTCATCCAAAAAGCTTCTTCAGTTCTGACTGAATTGTGGAGGATGGAAGGATTTATACTTCTTGCAGTCATTTGATCATTAGTATTCATTCAGAATGAGAAGCAAAATGTCTTCAAGGAAAAACAAAGTACAGTTGCCTTTTGAAAAAGCATCTTTGNNNNAACCATGACCTGGATGACTGAGAAATTCCATAGACTTTCCTTTCAATTTCTTCATGCATTGGGTTTCCCCTATCTGCATTACCATTTGGCAAAGCTTCCAGGCCTAGATTTGGGAGAGGAACATTCTGTTAAACTTGTTACAACTTTCAATTCTTTCTTTTGGAAAGTAGATCTCTGACAAATAGTTACTTGGTCCAGCTTTCAGTGTTCACTGACCAAGACCAGCACTGACTTTGAAAGGGCTATGTCAGCTCCCACAAATTACCTTGCTATTCTACAGAGACCATAAGGCATCTGGTACAACTCTAAATATACTTTATGGATGATTACCAGTGCATCTATTGAATATGCTTTGAACAGAATGATACGCCTGTTTTTTTGTTTTACATTAGGTCTTGTAACTATTTTGTTGAGAAGATGTTTGAATATTTTAGTTTCTTTCTGATATTTCATTTGACATGATTATAATTTCAGATATGATTTCTTCAGTTCCAAAAAGTGGAAATTTAGATGCTTATTTTTCTAAATATGTAGATTTAGTTGCATAGCTGAGCTGGGCAGAGAACTCTCAAGATTATATTTTATTCATAATACTCTTCTCCCACCAGCAAATAATATTTGAAAAACCACATACATATGTTTAAGTCTTACGTACATTATCATATCAATTTTCTTTTTTTAATGTAAAAATCTATGAGAAACCATCTGGACTATATTACTATGTACAATCAGATTAAGGGCTAAATTCACTCCTGCCAATGAACTAAGAAGAACAATGGAAAAGTTAACACTTAAGAGATTACAAATTTATTGCAAAAATATAAATTAAGATGCCAAACAGAGCCAAATTCAGAGAACCCTAAATTCTTTTACATGTGACCCTCAATCTGGATATGGAAGCCATATGCATCAACAGCTAAGGTCTTGTCTAAAGAAAAAGTAACACTTTTCTCAATGTTTTGTGGCACTCAGTGTTTGATTTGAAATCATCCAGTGGCTCTAATTTGTGCAAGAGAAAATGGTAACTAAGCCTTTGAAGACTCTTCTATCACCAGGCCAGTCAGTTTCTCTTTCAAAACCAGAATGCACTTTGTAGTTGGACAACACAGAATGCCTTGAATGAACAGTTTCCATTAGAACTAAATTAGTGTTCAGATTGTAGAAAATAGCAACAGCAATTGCACTTAGACTTATATACCATTTCACAGTGCTTTACACAGTTAACAGAGTCAGCATATTGCCTCCAACAATCTGGGTCCTCTTTTTACTGACCTTGGGAAAGATGGAAGCTGGATCGACCTTGAGCAGGTCAGGATCGAACTGCTGCCCATACTGCATTAGAACCACTATGCCTCCACAACTCTTTATTCTACATTAATTCTTTATTTTACAGAAAGAATAGCTTTCCATAGTCTCTTAGCTTTAAACAGCCAAATACTTCTGTTACTAAAAGACACACATGAAAATAAGACCCACTGAGATCACAATAAGTTGCTTTGTAGTTGTTGTTTTCTTGGTCAAATGATTTATTGGGCATTGTGGTCAGGAATATTACTACTTGCATATTGTGGTGTTAATGGGCAAAGAATTTTTGTACATAATAACACGAATAAGCCAGCTGGAGGTTTAACAGATTTCCCACCCCAAATCCATCAAAAAAAAAGAAAAAAGAAAAATCATACTGATGCTACTTGGCCTAATAATTTGCAGGCTTGTAGACACAAGGTTTTGTTTTTTTTAAAAAAAACCTGCCTACTGTAGGTGTCCTAAGGGCTTAGTGGCAAACAAACCAGAAATCTAAAATCTCTTCCTGTGTGAATAAAATATAAGCCTGGAAAACTAATTTAGTATTAGAGAAAAGAACCTGTTATTGGTCTTTCCCAAATGTAAATGTGTAGGATGATCTTGGGATGGAAAATGAAATAGGAGAAACCTATGAAGGAGGAAAGATTATGCTACTGGATTGCTCAATTGTCCTTATTCCTGGCAGAGGAAGGTTCTGGTTGTGGATGAGATTTCATTCTTTCTAGTAACTCTTGCTGTAATTGCCTTTGCATCTTATATAACTGCCTTTGAATTCTATAAAGCAATTCTTCTCTCACTCTCTTCTTGGATCTCTAAGGCCACTTCTGAGCTGTGTTTCCTCCCATGTGATCCATTTGAAGCCAATCTATTTTTTCCTCTTTTCAGGTTCTCCAAACTTTGAATCCCCTACAGTTGACTTATTAAGTAGTTTGCTTGTTGGTAAAGCTTGCTAGTCTCTCTCTCTCTCTATGAAGAATGATTGCAGAAATTGGGCATATCTAGTTTAGTGAAAAGAAGTACTAGTGGGGACATGACAGTACTGTTCCAATATTTAAAGGGCTGTCACAAAGAAAAGGAGTCAACCTATTCTCCAAAGCATCTGAAGCAGTGGTGGGATTCAAANCTTGGTGGGCGTAGCAGGGGAAGGATACTATAAA
>AZIM01004231.1:118458-128851 GCA_000516915.1 Ophiophagus hannah | reverse complement strand
AACCTGCTGAATACCACCTCTGATCAGTATCATTACCAAATACAGTAGAACCTCTGGTCACGACCATAATTTGTTCCATAACTTTGGTCGCAACCCAATTTGGTCATGACCTGAACCTAATTTTGGAGAAAAAAAAAAAAAGCGTGGAAGGGGAAATCGGCCACGAAAAAAAATGTGAATTTTTTGGTCAGAACCCAATTTGGTTGTGGTCAGAAGTGTTCATGAACAGAGGTTCTACTGTATTCTTTTTCAAGCTTTTTAAACATATGTAAGGCTTTTACAGCTTTGTATTTAATAGTTTAGATGGAATAACAAACATTAAATCATGAAACACTGGTTGCAATAATGAGAACAACATAGGAACCTACTTCAAAAGGGGGGTTTTCTGTCACACCATCACGCTGTCTGCTTAGAACAATCTTATGAGAAAACATGGAACAGCAATGCATGCATTTGCCCAGGCCCAGACATCATACAGCAAAGGAATAAACATAGATACAGTGAGATAAATGCTCCTAGCAAACACTCCAGCATTTATAGAAAGGAAAGAAAAAGCTACCTTAAGATTAGTTCACATTGCTTTTTAAAAAATGTGTATTCATACTGGAAAACTGCAATTATAAACTTGAATGCCTGATCTTCAAATAAATTGCTTCATTTTTACCATAATATTCCCTGCCTTTGGGCTTTGTAACATGAGATCCTTAGCAAAAAAGAAGCAGCTATCTAACAAGTTCAGATCTGAGACAAGATCCGATCTATAGGTAGATCTACTGCCTACAGGTAGTCTCATTTAGTGACCATAATTGAAACTGACAACTTGGTCACTAAGTAAAGCAGTTTCTAAATGAAACCAGTGCTATGCTTATGATCATATTTCAGCTCTCCTTTGCTTTATGGACCAGCGAAGGTCATAAATGTGGGGATTGGTTACTTTTTTATCACTGTTGTAACTGTAAACAATAAATAAATAAGACAGTCACTAAACGAAGACTACCTGAGTATTGTAATTCAGTTGTCTATTCTTTTTCAATTAGCTTTTAAATTAGCATTAGTGATTTTGAATAGATTTTAAATCATTTGAATGGCTTAATGATCTGAGCTTTGCTGCAGAAAATGTCCCTATGCTACTTCCCAGAACTTAAGAGGAAAACAAATGAATGAAATATATTGATTCCTTTGGATTTAATGTTACTCTTACTCATCAAATGAAGTCTCACACACACACAGTAACAGTGGACACACTAACCTGTTAACTCAGTAAGTGATTGAAGTCTTTCTTCAAAGAGTTTTCCTGGATACCTTAAAAAGTGGTGATTCAGGACCAGATTTTTTCTTTGGGGATTTTCTGTTATCTATCAATTAACAAACACATAAAGAAAAACTTTAACAAGCTTTTGAGGCCTAATGTGAGGCTAACCATTATTAATAACAATGGGAGATAATACTTCCCAGACACAAAATCAACAAATTTTGAGCTTCAAGCAGAATCACATAGGTTTGGGCACATTTGCAACAAGCAGACCACAATTCCCGAGCCCCTTTCCTTTCTAAGCTAGACAGAATAGTTTCTCCTTTTGGAAGAAAAAAAAAGCAAATGTTTTGGATTACAGGTTGGAAGCCAAGAGGATTAATTGTTTCCCCTCAGCCTTAGATATAAACTGGAATCTGCAGGTAGCAGAATTTTCCAGTAGAAAATTAACACAGAGGTAGTATCTTTTCCAAGGCTGCTCTATTCTCTAAAGGAATAGAGACAAGATAACTAATTTTGCACTAACTTTAATTTCTGTGTTGCCTGGTCAATGTTTCATTTTTTTCCTGGTGTTTATGTTCTCCATACATATTTGGAATATTACATATTTTAATGCAATTTGGAAGCTCTTTTACAGTAGCGTTATCCTAAATGAAAAGCAAATCTATAACCTGTGGCATCTGCCTAGAGTCTTATAGTACCTTTCATAATTTTTCCATGTGAGTTCCTTTTCAGTAACAATCTGTGATCTGAATAACTTTTATTTTTATTTCCACTACTGATGGGTATTTTGAATATGAAAGAGAAGTTGAAAAGGGATTTTTATATTTTCTTTTTTTAATTGTTAATTTTGTATATATATATCTTGTTAGATTGAAAAATATTTATGCCAAGGCTGGAGGCAAAGTTAGGTATGAAGTGGGCTTCTTAGAAAACACACTGAGACTCTTACTCTTTCATCTTATGAACACAGCCCTGCCACTACAATGACAGTAACAGTCTGGTTAATAAAAAAATGTATTAATAATTCTAATGAGACCCATAATGTGGGTAATATTCCTAACACTGCTATCTTCCTTTACTTGCAAGAATGTAAAATAAAAAAAATCAAACAATAAATGTTTTTTTTCCAGAAAGCATGCACAGATCTTCAAGGAATGCAAACCTGTTTAGTGTTGTCATCAATAAGGTCAAAAAATGCTCTGACAGTAGCCAAGTTCAATTCCTTACACCTAAAAAAGAATATAAGGGAAATATGCTTGTAAAAAACAGACAAAATAAAAGTTAAATAATAGTCACATAAACATATTTGAACAGCAGTATAACAGTCATTGTACCAAAAAGCTTTTAACTACTCACCAAACAATGGAAAGATGATCTGTGGAAGCCCAGACTCGAGGAACTGCTGAACTCTGATTAAAAAAAGATTTGTATGATTCATTTTAAAACTGAACATCCAAACACTTTTTTATTTACTAGAAGCTAATGTCTTGCTGAAAAAATTTGGCTGAAATCCTGTTTACATTGTTATGACTAAAATCCAAAAACCGAGCATGTTATATAGAACATGTGACTCTTTTCTCCCTCTCTGAACAGCAGACAATTCTGCCTTATTATACTTTGAAATGCCTGCTCATTTTGCCATTTGCATGCTGCTGTACTGTTGCTTGAGAAGCACCAGGAAAATATGGTCTTACACACTTACATAAGATTAATTATTCATTTAAACTGTGTGCAGATTCAGGTTTCTTTATTGATTCAATGAATTTGTGAGACACCTCATTCACTGAAGCAATAAAGATTAAAAACTGAATTATTAAAGACAATTATATAATTGTCTTAGAAAGATTAAAAACAATTATATAAATTGGATACAAACTAGTATGAGCCAACAGTTTAGTTACAGCTAATATGATTTAGACATCCTCTTTTAAACAAGTTCTTTGTGCAAGGGATTTGGAGTAAAATCCAAGCTGGACATGGCAAAAAAAATAAGAAAATCATAGAGTCTTTGTTCTCTGAGTTTGACTGTTTGCTTGCAAATATTTCATTACCCCCCTAGATAATATCACCAGTGTTACTGAAGGTATGTTTTACTCCCTGTTTATATGCAGTAGTTTCCCTTTACTAGTTGGGTAACAAAATGTCTGTAAGAAAACAATCAAGTTCAACCCTTAACTACATATATTTTCTTCTATAGAGAAAATTTTAAATCAAATATAATGTGTGATTTCTTGAGGATGGAAGAATCTCCAAATAAATGTAGCAATGAATGCTACTGCTTCCACTCAAATTGAGAACTCAATTTAGAATGTCACATTCAATTAGGACAGATGTTAGGGCAAGAAAGAACTAAACTATTCAGGAATGTTAACAGTAATATTTAATGGTCATCAAAAGCCAAGGCTTAAAAGCAAAAATTAAAGAATTTACCACAACAGATAAAGCACAATTCTGACTACTTGAACTGGGCAGAAAAGCCAATCCAGAGCGAACTTGATAATCGCGAAATCCTCCTGCTACCGAAAGGGTTGTTAGATTCTTTATTTCCTGAGCCTTCTGAATCCAGTTATGGTTCACGGTTGAGTAAAAATCTATGAAAAGAATGTTGTTTTAAATATCATTTTAGAAGTTTTGTTTCCCGAAGTTCAGCAATATCTTCAGTATAGTGCATTTTGTAGCACATATCAGCATATTTTACAATTCCTCATTTCTTCACTATCCAATTTCAAACAAGAAAAAATTAAGCCAATTCAGCATACCAATAAGGCAAAATAATAAATTTCATTCCAGAAATATATAGAATTAAGATAATTTAAATCTGGCAAGTTAAAACCTCTATTTTACATAAGGTAATCACAAGTTGGCCAAAGATATTCTAGAGAGTTTTGCTTGCCATAAACATTTTATTTATATATATGAAATATTTAATGAAAATTCATATTGATATGCATTAATTTTAAAGTTGTAATCATTTTAATAGCAGCAATCTTATCCCAATGTGATATTTTACCATATCTATTCAAATTACTTCTATACATTTAAACATATTTCAACATGTAAATTGAAGTATTTTATAAAAACTGTACAAACTAAATCCTACTCATATACATACATAGACATATTGCAATAATTTGGATTATAAGTTTTAATTGCTACTGTGAATAAAGTGGGCATTTTTATAGCCTAAGGGGTACAGATTCAATCTGTATATTCAATCTGTATATTTGAACATATACAAAAAATGATTTGCTGTGGAACACTGAAATATATTCCGGTTGTTCCCCTGATAGATAATACATCAAACTGGGCCAGAGAAAAATGTCTGCTATGTGAAATATATATGAAGTTAAAAAACATAAGTCCTGGATGATTGTGTAATTGTAATATAATAGAGATGGAAAAAATTAGCTCTATCTTATTGAGTCTGAGTTCCTATGTTTGAACTCTGCTAAAGTTTTCTTAAAATAAATTTTATTAATCATATTTTCATCATAAAAATACATTTCCACTCATTACAGCATTTCAATATCAGTGTTCACTCACATTGACATACTATCTAATTATGTAGGTTGCTACTTTATATTACATATTTGTTTTTACATTCAACATAAATTGAATATTTACAGGCTTACAACAGTATTTATTTCAACACTATAGCTTCTATATACCCTTCATCTATCAGCTTTGCATCTACCTTCCAACCAGTTATACCATAAATTCCAAATCTCATAGTACTCTGTTTCTTCTCTATCCTTTAATTCCATTGATAACCTATTCATCTCTGCACATTCCAAAACCTTTTTTATTATCATTATATCGGAAGGAACATTATCTTGTTTCCAGTTCTGGGCAAACCGTGATTCTGGCCACGGTTATTATATGAAGTATTATGTATTGGAATTTTTTTACAAATATTATCTCTTAATATACCCAATAAAAATATCTCAGGTTTCATCTCAATTTTTTGTTTCGTGATTTCTTCTAGCCAATTCTTAATTTTGCACCAATATTTCTTAGCTTTGGGGCAGGTCCACCACATATGAAAGTAGGTTCCTTGTTTATGGTCACATCTCCAACATTTCACTGATCTGGTAGGGAACATTTTAGCCAATCTTGCTGGGGGTAAATGCTAGTGACAGAACATTTTATACAAGTTTTCTTTGTAAGCTGCTGACAGTGTTAGTTTGTAATTTATCTCCCATAATTTTTCCCAAAATTCTAATTCACTACTATATCCAAAGTTTTGGCCCAGGTTATCATCATCTTCTTAACTGTTTCTTCCTCCATTTTAAATCTTAAAAGATAGTTGTATATTTTGATAATCATTTTTTTCCTCCATCCCTTGTAATATTTTGTCTAATTTCTGTTGGTTTTTATAAAAACCATATTGCTCTAAATCTTTTTTATACCTTGTCTGGATTTGCAGATATGGCTACCAATCTATCTCTATTCCTTGTCCTTTAACTCTTGGTTGGATTTTAATTCCCCTTGCTCATCTAATAACTCCTTATATCTGACTATCTTGTTTATATCTAATACATTGGGATACATCATTGCCTCCATGGTCGATAACCAGGTTGGAATTTTCATGTAATGGTTTTTCTTAATTCTATCCCAAACTAATAACAAGGCATCCCTTACTTGATGTCTCTGGAAATATGAATGCAATTTGTTTTTCCCCTCCCAGATAAGGGCATGCCAACCAAGCTGCAAGTCATGACCCTCTATTGTTAGTACTCTCTTATTCTTCAAATTTATCCACTCTTTCAGCCATGTCATGGCCACTGCACAATAATAAAGTTCCCAATCTGGGAGCCCGAAACCTCCCCTATCTCTACTATCCTGTAAAACTTTTAATTTTATTCGGGCTTTCGAATTCTGCTAAAATTTATTAAACTCTAAAGTAAAGCAATCCACAATACATAGAGTTAGCATAACCCAGCAATTGTGGTCAAACTATTATGGGGAAATTTTGTCCCACGGTATCATCCAAATGCCCACAGAAGTGAAGAATCTGAAAATAATATCTGAAGAATTCTGGAGTACCTTGGATTTTTCAGAATCCAAAGCTAGTAATCCTATCCAAACACAACACAGAAATAGAATATGATTGTTATTAAGCCCCTGTCTTGCTTAAGCTCAGGCACATAAGTGGCCATCATTGATGCTGCCTGGACATATTTAAGTACAATTATTTTCATCATAAAATTTAAGGCTACCTCTATATGCAAGCCATGATTAAACAAGTACATATTGAAATCAACTTTTGAAACTGAACATCTTCCACATTATTCTACTCTACAACACATTTCTGGTGAAATTGCTAATAATAGTAGGTATAATAATAGAAGGTATAACAACAAAGATTCTAAAATGTCTAATAGTGTTTTCCATTAAATAAATGGGAATGAAACTTATTCAGTTACTCAAAAGTGAAAAAGCAAGAACAAAATAAGGGGGAAGGCAAAATAAAACCCTACCAATCCAAAAATTCTTAGGGGTGAACTTACCAGCAAGATATTGATCTAAAGGCAACACAGGTGCAACATGAGGTGTCGCTTGAGTAATAAGAATATTGAGAAGTTCAGGTTTGAAATGTTTAAGAATCACTAGTGCTCTTGCAACAAGACCACCCATGGAATGACCTACTACAGCAACACTGCGGGGAGCAAATTCATGACCCTTCAAAAAATAAAGAAAAATAATCTCACATCAGGCACAATGAAAACATAATAAAAGCACAAATTCTTTCCCATTTAATAGTTAATATGTCAATCCTTTAAGGTGGACCAGACTAAGGAACTGACACTGTTGCCTAAAGCTGTCTTTATTAGAATAGTTATAATATACAGGTGTCAATCTCGCCATGTCATGTTGCCATCATGTGACGTTTAGTGAAGTTTTTTCCATTTGCGGAGCTGGGGTGGGCGTGGCCTGCACATGATGCATCTGGCCCACAGGCTACCAGTTTGACACCCCTGCTATAATAACAGAATCTTGCAAGTTTGAATCTGCTTCCCATGCTCCCTCTTTTATCTTCAGCTGAATTGTGGGGAGGAACTGTCTGAGGTGTCTTCTTAAATCACTTTCTTGGTATGGGCTCAAGCCACATATATCTGATCACAGCATGGTAATGGATCTTCTCTCTGTTCATCAAGACATCTTCCATATTTTCTGCATCATGGGGATAATGGCACAAAACAGTAAAAAGCTAATATGCATTGTATTTATCTCCATACCTTATATAATTTAAGAATTATTTTAATACACTCATGCACAAATCTTGTCTGCTTTTGTAGACTTCCACCATATAGTGCAACAAGCTCCTCATTGAAATTCACACTGAAGACATCAAAATGATATTTGAAATCCATATCTTCTGCCTTTCTCAGTGCTATTGATCCAAGAGAACGTACTGAAAAAAGCATATATTAGAAGCAGAGATAATTAAAATCCTGGATTTAGATGATGAAGTAGATCCCTAAAAGAGGCCATGAGGAGGCAGAAAACAAAACTATGAGGATTTAAAAAAACAACCCTCATTCTAATGTTTATGTCTTCAAACTCCAAGTTCCAAAAATCCATGCTTAATATGCAGTGTAACTTGAGAACAGCAATATTATTTTGAAACAGAACCTTTAGAAAAGTTGAAACACTCTCAGCAATTTTAGTGAGCTCCATGGATTCAGAGATGTAAAATAATTAACACCAGGGGAACTGCTGTTGAGACAGTGGTGGGGATTCAATGTATGGTACTCCAAAGAAAATGGATTATCTGACCCTTTTAGTCAGAATTCAGGCCTGGCTGTGGAACAGAGACAGCAATGATAGTACAATTTTTTTTGTCATGCCCAAGATGAAGATAGTATACCTATCTATGCCATATTAGATCTCTCATGGCCTTCAATATTGTCATCCATGTACTTTTGGACCACCTGTGAGAGATTTGGGGTAATATGTTGCAGTAGTACCAATCAGAGAAGGGGAAGGGAGGACAAAGAAGGAGGAACTGGCTTAGTTGCTACTACTTTGTGGAAGTCAGAGATCAGTCTTTTCCCACTCCTATTTAACTCATACATGTAGCCTCTGGAAAAGGTAATCTAATAGTTTGGGGTTGGGTATCATTAATGATTCACAACTGTAATATTGATACTCCAGGCCAGACTCAGAATTTATTGAATCCCTATCCTAATGCTTGGAGGCTTAAATTGAAATCCTAACAAGACACTTGTTGTCCAACAGAGATATTTTTCTGCTCCAGTAGTCTCTTGACAGGGACTAGCAGCCCATAATGAGCAAGCCTGTGACTTTTGGGTCCATTTAAAACAGAAGGTGAAAACTGCAGCCAGTGCTGGCTTCTCCCACTTTTGCATGATGTTTTGACCCTACCTTGAAAAGGAGGACCTTACTATAATGATTCATCCCCTTGCTACTATCTGTTTACATTACTACAAAGACCTCTACATGGGAATCTTTTGAAGAGTACTCAGATGCTTCAGTTCATTCACAATGCAGCAGGCCAACTGCTAACCAGAATTTGCCATAGGGAATACATTACATCAGTGCTATAGGTGCTACACTAGTTACAGACAGATTTCCCAATGCAATTTACAGTGCTCCTGATACTGTAGCTTACATAATATACAGTATGTGGCTTGGCTACAAATTATTTGAAGGATTGTATTTTTTCAATGGATTTTATTTATTTATTTAGTGTATGGCACGTGTTAGCCAGGGATTACTGAGGAGGCTGGCTGCCTCTGTGAAAAGATTTTTTTCGGGTGGTGTTATCTTTACCCACAGGACACCTGAATGCAATCGGGGGAGGCTCCTTTCTTGTCCCTCCGTGGGTTTTTAAATTTGCTCACAGAAACTGAGCCGAGCTGTCGACCTCAGTGGCGTGGAGACCCAGCGTCTTACCATGTGAGCCACCGTGCACCACAATTTCAATGGAATTTGCCCAGCTAACTCAAGCTGTCCAGGAGAAACTATAAATGGACCTCTGCTTTAAGGAAGTAGTAGTAGGGAGGTTCCCTAGCACTGCTTTTGGAATGGTTCCCAGTGGACTACTCATCTGGCTCCCAGCTGGAAATATTTCAAAAGTAATCTCTTTTGGTTGGCATTTGGTCCTTGATTCTATCTTGGTATGGTCATAGCCTGGCTTTGTTACTTCATTTTATTCTGCATTTTTTACTGTTTTAATTGTGGCAGTTTAAAAATGTAATTAATAAATGTAATGAAATATTGTAAATGCAAACCATTTATTATCCAGGTAAACACAGATTCATGTATTATTATTCCCATGCGATTCCCTCTTTAGGTATTCTACAGAGATATTTCTATTCCTTTAGAGATAGCTTACCTTGCTTAAAACTTCCAGCATTGCCAGGAAGAAAAAGGATAGGAATCCCTGTTAAGATTAGATTTCTGTTTTCTTCTGTAGAAATTCCTTCCCCGTAAAGATATAGCTCATAGGCTGGGTAACGTCTGGATATTTTCTTAGGTAATTTTATTCTCTGAAACAAAAAATGTATTTCAACAGAAGAAAGGTAACATTTTGGTATTAAGGAAGAATCTAAGCAGCTGCAAGGTAAATAAAATTTACACAATAAAATGTATTGTGCTATTAATATGAAGCAGAGATACTTTTAAAAAGCCTGAAACAATATGACAGCTTTTTAAATATTTCACTATCTTCTTTATGTAATTAAAGAACTGTACATCTGAAACATTTGCATTCTTCTTCCTTCTGACAGTAACTTTGGAGAAGATCCTGAAATGGAGAACCAAAACTTACAGTTTGCCTACACAGTTAACCTTGCAATTATAAACTTTATAGCACTAGCAGGGGAAATTGTTATTTTCCACATCCAATAGATTTAAACATATATTTCAGCCTTCCCCAAGCTAATATTTTTCGGAATTCTCATTAGCTATAGACAGCATGTTGAACCAGAATAGGCCAATTGGCTACAGCCAATTTACCGTGGCCAAATTGTCATAGCCAACTCATCATGGATCAACTCACCATGAGACAACTCTCCATGGGGCAATTTAACAATTCAATTTAATTATTTAAAATAAATTAAAAAATATTGTTGTCATCTTTTTTTGCATCCTTTCTTTAATTATTCTATT